>PVJH01031845.1:0-23342 GCA_004026705.1 Nesogale talazaci
GCTGTGTCATAATTGTTGGGTCTATTTCTGAGCGCCCTCGCTTCATATTCGTGGGCTTCTCCTAAGCTCCTCTTTGAGGGCAGGCTCTCGGAAGTGTGTGGTTTCGTGCGCACCGATTCCTGCATGTTCTGGATGGTTGGGAAACGATTCACACAGTACACAGCGAGGGCTGGATTTGCAAGTCCTATGGTAAAATCTGAGCGCAGACATTGGCCATCCATCCTTACCTCCCCGGAAAGAAAGACCTGGGAGCCGTGAACTTGCAGAGCTCTGGGCGAGGGCTTGTCGGGGCAGTTCCTTGCCGGGTTCACCGAGGACTAGTCTCATAGCAGCACCAGAGAGCTGGGTAGAAATGCAATCTCGGGCTGAGCCCCGGTGGCCTAGTGGTTGTGCGCGGTACTGCGGCCCACTGGGATGGAGGTTCAATTCCAGCAGTGGCTCCACAGGAGCAAAAGCTGGGCCTCCTACTCCCACCACCAGAGGGCAGTGATGCCCCCCTCCCCCCCAAAAAGAAATGCAGTCTCAGGGGATGAAAGAGTTAAGAGGTCTTCCCAGTGTTTCGCCACACCTAAAGATGGATAACCCTGGGCGGCAGACAAGGGAACAAGTCCTTTGTGGAATTGCTGCCTCCTGTGTGCACTTGATCGCTAAGATCTGAAATGACCTATGGCTTTCTTTGCTGGTCCCGTGCCGAGCTTGCTCTTGTCACATGATCATCCAGGGCTTGGACTGGATTTTTCCAGGCTGATCGTTCAAAATCCAGCCTTGTCTCTGCAGGCTGTGCAGTAGTAGAGACAGGTGGGTTTGATGGAGCTGTTGTGGATGGCTGTTGGGGACACACATTCGTTCTTGCATTCCTCTCTCCCCACACTGAGAAGAGACATCACAAGACACCCGGTCTGTAGTCTTCAAAACTACAAAGTCATGACAGATAATGAAGATTGGGGAATTTGTCACAGGGTGGAAAAGTCTTAAGGGCATGTGGTGACTAAAAAGATGGGGTGTGATGCCTTGAAAATTGGGAAATCTGGTGAAATGCAAACAAAAGTTTAGAGTTTAATGACTAGTATGGGCTGATGTTATTTGCTTAGCTTTTTACTTTGAGACATTCTAAGGTGATGATGTGATCTGATTCACATTAGGGGATTCTGGCCGAGGGAGAGATAGGATATATGCTTAGAAGGAGTTTCTCCTTTGACTCAGGTATACATGTATACTCAGGTATACATGCCTAGTCAGACATGTGTTTGCTCGTGGAGTCGTCACGTTGATGGTTTGCGTGGTGTTACTCTTGTCGGCCCGACCTGATGGTCTATGAGGACAGAGAGAAGGATGGGCGTGTTTCATGCATGTGATGTGTCCCCCCCCCCCATGCCTATTGGTGTGCTGGGTGGGGCCCACTGCAGTGGTCTCTGTGTGATTCGAGTGCCTGCTCACCCATCCTGCTTTGCAGTGTTCTCTTGAGATTCTTAGGGGTCTCTCCTTGGAAACTTTAATAAAGAGATTCCCAGGCCTTTCTTCTGGATAGTCTGGTAGTGCTGCTGAAACACACTCGAGTAATCTTGCCGGGCTTGACACGCTTCCAGCTTAGCTTTCAGAATCAAAGCAACAGACAGTCCACGGCAGCACAACACACTTGACTGGTGGCTGGTGCTCATAGTGGTGGCGTGTGTCTGTAAAACCCAATCACACCTGTTGCTGCCAAGTTGATTCTGGCTCACAGCCACCCCATAGGACACAGTAGGGTGACCGCCCCGCCCTGCCCCCAGGTTTTCAAGGCTGTAATTCTCGCAGAACAGACTGCCACTCCTGTGGAGCACCTAGTGGTCCACACCATGGGCCTTTCAGTTAGTCACTGGTGCTTAACCGCTTCACTACAAGGGCTCTGCACCTCCGGCATGATGGCATCAACTCAGCCACCGGTTCACAATGCACGTGTACATTTGCATTCATGGACTTTCCTGGAGTTTTATTCAAATGCTCGATAGGGAATTGGGGTGCTCTACCACATGCAGAGGTGGTCGAGGAGTGCCACAGGCCACTTTTGAGTGCCTTTGAGCCAGACCTTGATCATAGGTTGGGTTTTGACTGGAGCACTCCCAGGCGGAAGTGTGTACCATGCGCTGCGCTTAGGAAATCTCTCGCCTATGGAGAACCTTTTATCTCAGTTCCATTTTTGAAATGTGAAAGACAGATCTTAAAAGATCGACTTGGGGTCAGCACAGGGAGGGCTTTGCATACCCAGTAAAAGAAATTGCGCTTAATACAAGACGTGTCATTCAAGAAATTGGAGCACCACACTTTAGAGAACTTAATTTGGCATAAAAACTTAATCTGCATCATGGCATATGGTACAATGATCAGGTACATGCGTCCGGAATCAAACTTTCTAACCTTGAGTTCCATAGAACTGACTGCGTAGTTCTGACTTAGACACTTCAGTTGATACATCTGCAAAAACAGGAGTCTTCATTGTTCTCTAGGGACTGTTGCCAGGTTTGAGACGACAACCACATGTCAAGATGCTTGTCTGCTGGCTCCTGACGCCCTAGTTGCTGTCTTCATTTGGGTTTGTTGGTGCCACTCGAGGGAGCTCTGTGGTGGCCTGGGCTGCGCCGTGAGCTGCTGACTGAAAGGTCGGTGGTTCTGATCCACCGTTGCCTCCAGGGAGAAGGGTGACACCATCAGCACCCATGGAGACTCGGAGTAGGAGACACCCAGAGGGCACGTTCTGTCTTGTAGGGTCGCCGTCAATCGTGATGAACTCTGTGGGTGTTTGGTGGTTATTTTTTGGTATTAGTGCTTGATTGAGATATCTGAAAAACCATTGCAATAGCTACATAAGTGGTCATATTAGTTTCTGCATATGCTGGAAGTGGTCACGTGCACTAGAGTGTCTTTTATGTGATTTTAGCTTTATGACACAATTTTAGCTTATCTTTCCCCCTCAATTTTAATATTAAAGTGCTTTGGAATAACACAAGCATTAGTGTATTTAGTTGTATAGGAAGTTTTGTGTTTTTCTTAATCCTTAGCAGTGGCATTCATAATTGATAAAGCTTTTTCTTTTACTGTTTAGTAACTTTAAATTCAAAGATCCTTAAGGGAGTATACTAATACTATTTCGTAGTAATTTGAAGGTATCTGAAACCATTTACGATCGTGATATAGGGATGCTATATTGCCTTATTCAGTATGACTGGCTTTGAAGTTACCTTTATCACCCTTTCAGTTGTTAGACTTGGTACATTACTTTAATTAATAACTATAAAACTGAATAGTATAATGCACACCGTTTAAAATGATGATGCTAATTTTATAGGGTAGGACATTTTGTCTTATTACAATGCTTATTAGTAAATTATGCAGAAGATGAGATGTTGATGGAGACATCTGTTATGATTAGTAGAAAGAATAAACTTGAATGGTGCTAGAAATATTCTAGAAAACTTGACATCCACACTGTTTTCATTGCTTTAGCTTATGAATATTATTTTTATCTTCTCTTCTTTGATGATTCTCTGAGCAAGAGAAAATCCTCCTTTAAAATTTACATTAAGGGTTGTACTCAAATCCCTGCATTCTTTTGTGCATGTGCCACGGAGTCCATTCCACTCTTCGTGCCCGCCACCTGTGACGGAGCAGGGCTGTCTCCGAGGGTCCCTGTGCTGCAGGCTGTAGGAACACTCCACTGTCTCCCAGGGAGCGATGGAAGATGTTTGCGCCACCGTCCCTCCTGGGCAGAAGTTGAGGGCTCAGTCATTGGCTGCTAGGCTCCTTGGCAAATCCCCTTCGTTTTTATCATTTGCTTTGTAAGAGAGAGGGTCCTGGAGGGGACCCTCATCAGCTCAGCTCTCCTACTAATTAACGGTGTGACTTTGGGGGCTGGCGACCAACATCTCAACCCTCATCCATCTGTTGAATCTGACACTTGAGCCACAGTGCCCTGCGAGGCTCTCGGAACTCTACAGCCACCCTCGGTGTGTGAAACTTGGGGATGGAGATAGGATGCACTTTGCTTCCATGGAGTTTATAGTGTCGTGGAGGCAATGAAAAATAAAATACAATTATCTCACTCAATCTTCCCATTTAAAATATCTGTTAGCATGTAATATCTCGGAAGACAGGGACATTTACAAATTTCGATCTAATTTCTTTACTGATGCATCTTTAATGACAAAGTTGATGAGTTGGAATCATCTTAGTGGTAGTTTGGGGTCATTAATATCCAGAACCAATGCTCAGCACATGGCCAGCATTCAATAGGCTTCTGTTAAATAAATAAATAAATAAATAAATAAATAAATAAATAAATAAATAAATAAATAAATGTTAAATGTCATAAGGAATCATGAGCCCACCTTAGTTTCGAAGACATTTCCAGAATAGATATATACATTGAGCAGTGTGGCTGCAGGAGTGATGAGTTATGGGATGATATCAAGAATATCATACATGAAGAAAGGGAGAGGCAATTTTAAAATAGCAAAGACACTAAGCGGGGTGTCAGAAGGGACTCGGAAGCTGACTCCGAAAAGTAGAGACGATAGAGCAAGGGGAAGGAATGAGTAAACAGAGTCAAACACAAGTTTTCAGAGAGCAGCTTTAGAATCGTGGAGAAGGTGAAGATATGGAGCTACAAAGCCAAAGGCAGGGGACTACTTGGTATTTCTGAAGATGGAAGAACTGAAAACGTTTCCAGTGTAACTTGCAATATTGAGTTCCTGCACTGTAAAGAATCATCACTGTACCAATGTACCAGGAGGTCGCTCCTGACTAAGCACTCATGGTGCTGAAGAAATATGTCCAAGTTGAACTGAAGGCATCGATGGATTACTAAAAAGACTTTTGTGTCCTCCTGAATATTTATGTGCGAGTAGTGTGGCAGTCTTCTTTCTATCAGAGAGGAAATTACCTGACCTTCTGCCATGATTTTTCATAATTTTTTGTTCTCTAGTTTTGACTTTCTTTGTAATCAGGAGATGTGAGAGCCTCTCTTGCACCATTGTACAAAGTGTTCCAAAACCTTGAATTGCTTCTGAGCCACGAGCCCCAGGCATGAAGGTGGCCTTGGGCGGATGCGATAGCCCTGGTAGCTGCCAGTTCTCTCCTCTGTGGGACTTTGAGAAGCAGCTGGACAGGTTCTGTGGGTAGAGCTCTGTGTGCCACGTCTGCCTGGGAGGCCCTTCACAAACAAGAATCCCCCTTCAAAAGTACTCCTCTGACCAAAGCCAGCAAAGTCACATTGTTCAGAGTCATCTGCTGGTGTTGTGGGAGTGGGTGGCTTCTGTATCGCTGACTCTTGTTTGGGAATGTTTACTTGTTGTGTCATGTTAGGCTGACAGTGAGCAGTGGCCCAAGAATCCTGGTAACTGCTACCAATTTGCCAAAGTAGATTATGGACTTTGAAGTTCCATTCTTCTCTGGGCGTTGGCAGCCGCTCATTGTTTCTTTGCCTGCCTGCCCATGGGTCGCCTCAGCTCATATGATTTTTTAAATTACACTTACCGTGTGTAATTTGTACATGCACACACATATGTAGCGTACGTGCTCATCGCGTATTCTTTAGTGTGACGTGAGGGAATGTGCATAGAGCAGTTGGTTTTCCACTCGACAGTGGCCTCCACATTTCACTTTGTGATGTCAATTGCAATCCCCCCTCTATGTAACGGCTCTCTCCACTCCCTCCCTTCTTTCCCATGTCCCTCCCTCCTTTGTTCCCATCCCCTCAGCATCTACAGCTTTGCCTAGGGCAGAGGCACTCTTTGATCTTCGAGGGGTGATTGTTCCAAGGGGTGTGCATCTCTGTTTTCCTCTCTCATTTTTATTAATATGCACACCTAATCTGAGTGTTTGAAATCCACTGATTCAATAGAAAACAGATGCCACCCCTAATGCCTTTTACATGTTCAAAAGACCTCTCAGGATCACAATCTCATTTGTCTATTTGGAGGAGCGGATTCCCAACCTTAGAGCAGTGGTTCTCAACCTTCCGGATGCCTCCACCCTCTAATACAGTTCTCATGTTATGAAGTTTCCCCCCCCACAGCAATAAATTTATTTTTATTCCTGCTCCATAACTGTAATTTTGCTAAAGGTATGACTCATAATGTAAATATCTGATAGGCAGGATGTATTGTCATTGTTAGAAATTGAACATAATTAAACACAATTAGAGCATAGTGATTAACCACAAAACTATATGTAGTTATATATTCTGAGATGTTTATGTGGTTTCTGATGGTTTTGGGCAACCCCTGTGCAAGGGTCATGCTACCCCTAAAGGGGTCATGACCCACAGGGTGAGAAATGCTACCTTAGAGGCCTCTTAGGAATTAAAACTTGAGGCCCACTTTAAAAAGTAGAGAACATTGATTTCCTTGTGGCCAGTCATTCCAGGAGCAGAAATCCCACACCTCCAGGTGGCCGTATGGCTCACGCTACAGGAGAAACGGCAGTGTTTCTTACCAACCACACCTTCGTGGAGTCCCTCAACTACAGTGTATGCCACCACGTAGTAATTAGAATGATGCAAAAATAGTTGAACCCTGTCACAAGTGGATTCTCCAGCCTAAAAACCTGACCTTGAATCACAAATATTCAAATGTGCCCTTTCTGCTATGCTATCTACAGTTAGAGAAGGTGCAAAGCATCACTTTTCCCACAGATACTGCCTCCTATTCCAGGGAACACCACCGGAGCACATCCCCATAGCAACGGACAGAAGCCTCTTTCCAGAGCTCTTTCCCTGTCTCTGATTTATCAGGCCCCAGCTTCTCCCTGGAGCCCAGGGCAAATTCGCGTCAGGTAACTGGAGGAAGACCTCAACCGGGAGCTTCCTTCGCAGTTTGACGTAGGACACCCTTTATATGCATCCCATGAAACGTGTCTGCTGTTCGTACAGGCACTCTTAGCATTCAGGTTAGGGGTTTGTTAGTGTCGTGTGTGTGTGTGTGTGTGTGTGTGTGTGTGTGTGTCTGTTTGCACACATACAGACTTTTCTCTACCTGATGGAACTGAGTGTGACAATTGCTTGAAAACAATTGTGTAGCAGGCTTACGGTTAACTTGCTTGGAGGTTTCTCCCGCCTGGAAGGGTTGCTTCTCTATTGCAACTGTGACTAAGTCAGCCCCAAGATGCATGACAACCTTTTGCATAACAGAATAACACATTGCCATCTTCAGCATTGTTCTGTTTGAGCCCTGTAGGGTGGATGTTGTCCCAATCCCCTGACTAAGGGCTCCTCTTCTTGTGTTTTGTTAACTTCGATCCTACACCACTCTTGCTCGGTCAGTGACTGAAGTCTTCCCTTCTTTACGTCTATGGAACACTCGACTGGATTTCTTCTAAGACTGATACTCATTTGTCCTGTTCGCTGTCATGGACCTGATAGTCCTTAGTAGCCTCATACCTCAAATGTGCGGACACTTCCCCCGTGTTCCTTTTTTCTATGTTTTGTTTTGTTTTGTGGGCATCACTGCCTCTGGTGGTCGTGGACGCTACTTAGTGCTGCTCCTGAGAGCCACTGCTGGATTTGAACCACCAAGGCTGCAGTCCTGCACTCAACCACTTACACCACTGGGGCTCAGCCCCCATGTTCCTTTTTCAATAGCCAGCTGTCGCATGCATAGAAGATCACTAGAAGATCACTAGAAGATCACTAGAAGATCACTAAAAAGGCCTTGATTCTGCCTAAGTGTTTCTTGCTCAGCAGAGGACATATTTGCGTTCTGAGACTTTAAGGAGTTTGTTGGCAGCATGCAGCTGTTTGTTTTCTTGACTGCTGTTTCTCTGGGTTTTGATGGTTGCTCCAAGAAACACGAAGTCCCGGACAACTTCCCTGGCCCCTCCCTTGATTGCGATGTTAATTTTTTGCTCAGATACAAGGGTTTTCTTCACCTCCGTGTGTAAGCCATATTGGAGGCCGTCATCCCTGACCTTCCCCTACTATGTCCTTGAAGCCAGCTTCACTGTTAGCAAGCAGGGTTGTGGCATCTCTTCTCCCTGTCACAGACAGTCAATGATTCTTCCTTCAACAAAAATTTCCTAGGATGTGATCCTAATTCTGTTTTGTGCTAGCTTCCTCATTCCTAGAGTGGTCAGTGGGGATTTACCAGAGACTCAATCCTCGCAGGGGCCCTGCACATAGATTTTTGAGCACCCACTATTATCTGTGTGTGGATACTGGGTGCTTAGAATCTAGGCTCTGGTATCATTACCTCCTCCAGGGTTGGATTTTATTACTTGCATTCTTTGGGCCGCAGACGCTCCTGTCTTTTTTCCGTGTGGACTTGGCCGACTCCTCACTCCAGTCACTGTTTGTCTCGAGACAAGACTTTCAAGGGCGCAGACTATTTTTCCTAGTAGCTGGGCACCATCTGACTTCTCCTCCATCCTTTCTATAGCACCTGGATGTGCAGTGGTCTCCTCGTGGGGATAAGCATGGGGCAGGAGGGGTTGCCTTCTTCTGGTTGTCTGGTTTTATGTTTCTATTCAAAAATGTTTTACTACGAGGATTAGAAATGCAATATACTTAGTTTATTAGAAAAGAGAAATGCGGAGACAATTTGCGTGATGAAAGATTCGGAATGTCGGTGGAATGGCCAGTATCACATGATGCTGTATCAATAGGAATCCCATTCCAGCTACATAAGCCCCATGAATATCGCCATCTCTGTCACCTAGAGGATTTTGGTATCTCCACATTCGGGGTGAAGAGCTCCCCCACTCCCCAGTTGAATACCTTCGCCCTCTCTCCTACAGAGCCGCACCCAGAGCTCCTGCTTGCCAGACTTTTCCAGGAGATTTCTGGGAAGCAGAATACCTCTTTTGGTACACTTTCTAGGGCTCTCCTTACCACCAGCCCTCGTTCAGAGATGGGAAGAGACCTTCTAATCGCCTGCCCTGCCCTGGCACTTGGGTTCTGGAGCAGGAGATGCTGCAGTCCCACCCTTGCCTCCCAGAAGAGGGGTGTGGGATACCCAGAGACAGTTTGTCCTCATGTCTGTAACATGATCAAAGACAGAACAGATGGGTGCCCCGAACCTCTGACTGCTTGAATGAAAGTAAGGAACCCTGATGGTGGAGTGGGCTGTACCTTTGGCTGGAAACTGCAAGGTCAGCAGTTCAAAGCCGCCGCCCGCTCTGTGGGAGAGAGGGGTGGCTGTCTGCTCCCATCAAGGGCTGCGTCCTCAGAAATCCACAGCAGAGGATTTTACTCTGTGCTGTCTGTGATGAGTCAGAATCAGCTCCCCAGCAGTGAGTTTGGACTGGCATGGCTTCTTTTTATAGTAAAAGAAAACTGGCTGGAATATCCTTTGTCCAAACTGAGACCCAGAGCCTTATTTTAGAATATGTGGTCAGCATCTCCTCCGTGAGTTTGGAATCCTTATGTCTTCAGTCAGAAAGGGAGAGATCTGTGTTCTGGAGGCAAGAACCTCCAGCCTTTTGTGGCCACTACTGTGGCAGCTGTCTGATTGAGGGAAGTCATGAAAACAGAGGGTGCCCACGCTTAGGTCCCGGAGAGTCTGCCTGAGGGTGTGCCAGCCTGGGCCAGCATCATGTGGACCTGAGAGACCCTTCATGCCCCTTAGGGGTCCAAGGACTGCAGTGGGCAGCTGTGCTGCCAGCTGTTTTACGTGCTGCAAAATACAGAAACACGGGTGAAGGGAGATAACGGACAGTGTAAGACACGGAATAACTGCAATAATATATCATCAATCAGGGATTCACAGGGGTGGGAGGGTGGGGGAGGAAGGGGAAAAGAGGATCTGATATCAAGGGCTCAAGTAGAAAGAAAATGTTTTGGAAGTATTGATGGCAACCTATATTTAATGCAATGTGCTTAATACAATTGAACGATGGGTTGTCATACAATTTGGAAGAGCCCCCAATAAAATGATATTTTTCCAAAAAGGGAGGCAGTTTACACTTACTAAAAAACGCCATCCATTAAATAGTCAGACAGCTTTGTGTAGGCTTCTTGATCCTCCTGCTTAATCTAGCAGTAGCTCATGGTGATTGGGGACTAGAACTTTGTAAACACCGCGTGCACCAACTCTCTAAGAGTCATCTCCAAATTCCAATGCCTCTTCACCTGTTTCCTCCTCCCTCTAAGTAAATATTGGTTATTCCAAGGACTCAGCTAATCTCTGACCATCTCATGGTGGATACGACAGAAAGAATGCCTGAGGCTAGGACATGTCGCCTCTTGTTTTCCAACTAATTCGGCACTTATAAAAGATTTTTCCTCTCCTTGAGAACATTTACCTTCTTCTTAATCGATATTCATGTTTCAAAAGAATAATACCAGGTGATTGCAATTTTTAAGGTCCTTTAAGCCTGAGAGACTAAGTTTTATAATGTCTTTATTAAAAGAACCAGCTCATGGGAAGTAGCTCAGGCTATAAGGCAACTTTGGGGAAACCGATCACAGGGATCTACATGTAGCCCCCACCCTGGGGAACAGACAACAGAAAAGAGGGTGAAGTGAGATGTCAGACAGAGTAAGACAAGACAAAATAAGAATTTACAAATTACCAAGGGTTCATAGTGGGGTTGGGTATGGGGATGAGAAAAATGAGGAGCAGGGGTTCAAGTAGAAAGGAAATGCTTTGAAAATGATGGTGGTAACAGCTGTACAAATGTGCTCGACACAATAGGTGTATGTCTGGATTGTGATAAGAGTGGTAGGAGCCCCCAATAATATGATTTTTTTAAAGATGCTAGCTTTATACACCATAGAATCAGTTTTATCTTATGAATAGCTGCACAGATGTAAGGGGATTTTAAGCGGTAAGACGAGGCAATGGTTAAGTGCCCAGGGGCTAAAGGAAAGACTGCTGACTTAAAACCACCAGCCCTTCTGCTGGGGAAGACTTGGGTACCTGCTCCGTGAGGGTGGCAGCCTAGGAAGGCCCGGGGTGTCCTGCTCAGCCCCATGGGGTCGTCCTGAGTTGGGACCAGCCCATCAGGACCATGCTGAGCACCTCGGTGCGCGGCCAGCTCTTTCCTGCACCCTTCTCAGGGACCGCCCACGCACTCCTGGCCCTCTTCCTGGATTGAACCCCATCACCGTGCCTGCGGTGGGGAAGCCAGGGGGTAGTCTCATGCCCTGGAAGCCATGGAAGTAAGTGGTGTCCTCTTGGGATTTTAAACTTGTGTGCACCCCATTCATTCACGTCTAGTTCCCATGTGTCGAGCCAAACGTGAGGAAATAACACAGGCAGCGCTTTCCGGGGTCTGATGGGTTGTAGCAGAGGCCCAGAGTTGCAGGTCCTCTTGAAAGAGCAGCTCCAATGGCCCTTCATGCAGGAACCCCCTCCTCCCCACCCCATCTCGGTTTTTGTCAGAAGCAAGGAGCTGACGCTTGTCTTTAAACTCTGACTGAGATCAAGATGGACATGACCTTATTGTGAGCTAGAATGTGAGAGGCTAAGGGAGAGCGGTGAGGCCCCAAGGCTTGCCCGCCCAGCACTTCCCTTCAGAGCATCAGTGGGCTGGTTTTCTGGGTGACCTTGGCTTTGCCTTCTCTTGGTCCGGGCATTTGAGGCATTGGGATCTGATAGTCCTTTTGGTGTCTGTGCCCGCCGCTGGCAAAACTGTTGGTGTGGTCTGTGTGAATGACAGCACTTGGGTACCAAGAATCTCTCTAGTCAAAGGACAGTGATCCCTATTGATGTAGGTTGTTCTGTTGGCTGACTGGGTTACAGAGGTCGGCCATGTGACCAGGCAAGAGCTTGGGCAGACATGAGTGCGTTGCTTGTGTAATTGGGGTACTGCGCAGATGTGGTAGGATCCAGGGACTCGTGTTGTGAACGATTCTTGCTTCCTTTTTCCAGACGGCAGTGTGGAGATGACCTTCTTCAGGAACTTGCCCCTGGTGACCCTCCGTGTTGTCTCCTGTGGTGATGGACACAAGGTCTTGCTCGCTCGGTTCAATAGATAGCTGTCTGTGGCTGAAACACAAAACCCAAGAGCAGGTGAAGCCCAGTCGCTGTATCCCCCTTTTCGATGAAGGAACTGTGGGTGCCGGCCGGCTGGCAGTCCTTGTTAGATCTGTTCTGTTGTTCAGAGAAGGTGGGACTCCACATGAGGCAGGAAGTTGAATGAGAAGGTCAGAGGGTTCTGTGGTGGGTTTAGAGGGTTTCTTTGACTGTACTTCTGAAGAAGCAGAGTCCAGCTTTGGACAGCCTGACAACCAGAACCTAACTGTGCAGCATCGTCATCAGACACATGCACATCAATCCCGACCTTGGACAAAGCCGTCTGCTGGAGTTTTGCTGCCTTCGTTGGTGGCATTACGCCTTATGGATGTGCGTGTGAAGATTTTTCCAGGCTTCCTAAAGATAATACTCGTTCAATGTCTTGGTCACCTTGAAAACTGTCAGGGGAACGCATGAAAAATGTTTGCATGTCTGTAAAAACTAGACCTTAGCACATCAAAACAGAACTAAATGATGCACCCCGGGCCCCCACAAATTTGTGTCAAATGCTTACTCTGTGCCAGCAGTGTCTTTGTCTTCCCAGAGGGAAGGTCAGTGTGCTCCACACTCTCCAGGCTGTAATGTGGTCGCCTTCCTCGGCTCCTTAAACACACGTGCCTCCCAACAGGTGGCCGGTATCTACCTGGCTCATTCCCTCCTTCCAACGCCCCTTGTAAACCATTGTGGCACCTCAGTGGGATCTTTTCTGCTTTTCCTGTGCTTCCTTTGTAGACAGTAGTCACAGAATAACGGGGTGACTCAGAGCGCCCAGTCTCTGGTTTGTCTTAAATGTGATGCAGAGAGGATGTATCTTTTCATCACCTCAAACATTTTCAGTCGGTTCCTAATTGATCAGACTTTTAGATGCTTGATGCACATGTGGAAGGTATTCCTGTGAGACGGTGGGAGTGTAAGCCTGTGCCACAGTGAGTGGGTGTGCGGCTCTGCACACCATTGCTCCTGTGTCCTTACTAGGGTGAGTAACCTGTAATTCACTCGTGGCCCGTGACCTACAGCAGCAGAACGACCTGACCGTTCTTGCTTCCTCTACCAGCTCACCGGCAGCTCTCAGCGTTATTTTAAGGTCTGGACCCGTTGGGCCATTGCCCGTCTCTCAAGTGCTTCGTGACAGTTTAATCACATTAAGAAGGAGATGCTGCCGGGTTTCCCTCCTGAGGGGCTCCGGTAAGCTGATACTAGGCAGCGCTGTTTTCCCCAAGTGGTTTCCGTTTCAGCTGCACAAAGAGGCCTCCACACTACCTTTCAGCTAAAATACCCACTTGTCCTGAGCCCGGAGGCTTTCTTAGCTGAAAGACCCGAGAATCTCTGCAAGTCATCTGATGGATGTGTCAACTGTTGCGGAATGCACTTTATTTTCTCTGCAGAGATCCTTGCTCCCATCCTGGGTGCTCGAGGTGGGACAGCCTCTTGGTTCAAAATACTCTGTGCTGGGGCTGGATGCCCTTGGCTCTGAAAGCAG
The DNA here is from genome assembly GCA_004026705.1 of Nesogale talazaci. Taxonomy (NCBI): domain Eukaryota; kingdom Metazoa; phylum Chordata; class Mammalia; order Afrosoricida; family Tenrecidae; genus Nesogale; species Nesogale talazaci. The sequence continues at coordinate 13,465 of PVJH01031845.1, forward strand.
TGTCATCGCACACACTGCGTCCCTCCATGCGGACGTGTCTGGAGGCTTTATACATGCACAACGTAATTATAATCAGATTGGGGAATTTTAATTCACCTTCACAGCAGTTTAAAAAAGAGGTGCAACCTGTTTGGGGGTGAATTAAGAGAAGCCCTGAACATGAGTCATCTCTGTGGGATGTTAGAATGCACGGCACGCAACATGTGGGTAAAGCGGCTTCCAGGATCCGCGTGGCGTCTTTGCCTGAAGACGCTCCTGCTTATCAGCAGGGGTGAGGGGAGTGAGGGCAGACCTTCGGTGTTGCCTGCAGGTTGCAATCTTTTCCAGAGGAGGGGAGAGAGAGAGAGAGAGAGAGAGAGGTGTTCTGCCTGCTGTGGGATAGGGCAACGGCCACACCAGATGATCTGATGAATACTTTGACTCCAGGCTCTGGGAGAAATTCTACTTTTGCAACTGGGTGTTGGGATTCAGAACCACAGGCTGGTTCCCAGGCCAGGGGACTTGATGTCCACACTGTCTGACCCTGCCCCCTCCTCATAGTCACTGTTGCACCCACCTCGGCGCTGTCACTCCATCTGGTCCAGGGGCTTCTCTTTGCTCCTGCCCTTCTTGACCGAGCGTGAGGTCCTTTCCTGGGGCTGGTCTCCCCTGACAACCTGCCCAAAGAATACGAGACCCCATCTCCCCATCTTTGCTTCGAGGGAGCATTCTAGCTGTACTGCTTCTCAGGAGGATTCCTTTGTTCTTTGTGCAGTCCATGGTCTCCACCAACACTGGGACTCAGGGGCCCGGTTCGTCCGTCATTCTTCTCCTTCCATGCCCGGATTTCATATGAGTATATTGCAAAGCCCTCAGCGTGGGTCAGGCGCACCCTCACTCTGTAACACGTGACAGAGGTCTTGGCTGCCAGAGGTAACTGGATGGCAGTAGATTGGGCATGGTGCCTCTCTGTCTCATGAAGGTGGATTTCCAGTTCACGATGGGATGCAAGGTGTCGACTGAACTTGGAGTCGGGCACAGTACACAGCCGCGACTTCCAGGTCTTGAGGAGCTGCCTCCAACACAAGGCGGACCCCTCCCCTCTTCTGTGGTCTCTGGAATTCCTCCTTCAGATTGTAGGGGCTTCTCAAGTTGATTTGGCCAAAGTAGAAGAAAATTAGCTCAGGCACTAAGACAAGTAGTGCAATTGTGAAGTGTCTTGTTATTTTATTTTTAATGGATTGAGTTTATTGAGTTTTACTTGGCATTTCCTGCAATCCCTTGGTTTAATCGTATGGAGAAGGGCTGGGCAGTCCTTGCCCCTGTAAACTGTGGAACTTTCCTTCCTTTTTGACCCCATGGGTGCTATCCCCCCATTTCCTCCACCCTGCCCATCATGCCCCCAGGCAATCCTTAATCCAGCACCTGTCTTCAAGATCCCCCACCCTGGTTTCCCCATCCAGATAAACATGCAAAAGAAGGGCAGACAACAGTAATTGCTAGGACCCTGGTGGTCAGAGGGCTGGTCCTGCCAGAGCAATAGGTCAAGGCTGCTCAGCAGCAGAACTTTCCAGACCCCTAGAGAGTGACCATTAGTCAGGTCAGCTCTCTCTGCCGTCTGTGGCCACTGTGAGTCTGCATCAGTGAGTGTGGGGTGTTGGGGGACTTCCAGGTTCACATTACTGGCCCAGAACGACTTGGGGGTTTGGATCAAGGACAGAAAGCATATTTGGAGTCTTTGCTGGAGAGGGTGGCTCTGGTGGGAGGAACTGACTCAGGTGAGGAAATTGTTCAAGCAGCAAAGAAAGTTCCTGATATTTTTTGTTATTAAAAAGAAACTAGATTAAAAAAAAAAAGATAGTGAGAAACTGAGTGGGTTTAATGTGTGGGAGAAAGATGTGAAGAGGACAGCCCTGTATTTGTGAAGACAAGGACAGCGTGGCCTTGAAATCTGCTCTAGATGTGTGTGTGTGTGTGTCGCATTATGCCGTTCCCTTGCTTAAACACCATCAATTACTTTTAGAGTGAAATTCAAACCACCACCATCTAGCCTTGCTCCAAGACCACTGAGTGGCCTCTTTTCAAATGTCCCTCTGTGTCCTGCCTTTCCTTCACAAGCAGCTGCCTCAGCCACACGTATCGCCTTCTTTCCATTCTTGGGGACAACTGTTACAAGAAGGCGTCTCCAATCTTGTAACCCAGCAAGTCCTCCCCCTCCCCAGTTGTTCTTCGTCTCAGCACCCAGGCCAACTCCTTGGTGGCATCCTACAGGTGCCCGGTGTCCTTGTGTGCTTCCTTGTTTCGTCTGCCTTGCCTGATGGGGATACAATGCTGTGGTCGTTACATCATTTAGTGTCAGTTTGGGAATTGAGAGGATTATGAGTGGGGGGCAGGGTCGAGTCTAATCTGTCATTCGGGTCACAGCCAATGAGGTCTCTGAGTGGGCATGACCTTCTCCTGAGGGTTCTGGGAACTCTGGTATTTCCTCCTTGGAGGCGGGAGAGACTCTCTCTACTCACTCTATGAGAGACTCTCTGCTGACAAGACACATGAAGTTATGCAGAACCTCTGGAGCCAGAGAAGCACGTGGAGACCCTTTGCCAGCACCGAGATGCTTACAATGCCACCGGATCCACAAGACGTCCCACCTACTGGCCTGTGTTCTTCTTGCACTCAGTGTCATTATGTGTTTCTGAAAAGGAATCGATAGATTGGTATCAGACATTTGGGCTAATATCGAACTTATGGACTTGATCTAAACGGGTTGAGATGTTTTCTCAGTCTTCAACTGCTCTTGTATGTAAGCTTTTTATTATGCACATATGTGTCTTCCAGGATTTGTTTCTCTAGTCTACCCGGACTAGCATACATGTTTCTGTGTTTACTATGCTTTCCCTACTCCCTGGCGTTGTGCTTGTGATACAGAAGGTGTTCAGTCGGCACTGGTAGTGGCACAGAGCTGCTGACCCAGGCCCCGGTTATCTGGACACTCTGCGCTGGGCCTCTCATTTCCAGGAAGCGTCTCCGCTCATTCCCGCCCTCTCGCCCTCTCCCGTCAGAGGACTGGTGGCACCTCTGGCGGTGGTTTGTGGTTTCTTCTGACTGTCGCCACTCTTCATGGACTGCTGGTTCCCAAATCTGTGCCCCCCTGACTTCCAGGCCATGTATCCCGTGCCACGTGGGCATCGTCAGGAGACTGATGACCAGATGCTTTTGAAAATAAAATATTAAAATGGATCAAACCGACTGTCTCCCTTTCTGAGATGCCCGTCTCAACCGATACTATTGTTGCCACCCAGCGTTGTCCCACACATCAGCGCTGCGGGCCTTTTTGCCCTGTCTACAGCAAAGCCCACCAGTGTGACCGTCTGGTATCTGCTGACTAACAGCCCGTTCCCTTCCCCACTATTTCCACCTTAACTCAGCCACCATCTTCTCTGACGAGCATTCCCAGAGCCTCCTCATCTCCATTCTCTCAAGCCAGCTCCTGTCTAACCTCAGTTTTCACCGGGGGGAGCACTGTCAGATCCCTCGGCACAAGTGGAAACCAGGCAGAGCCCTGAATTCCCGTAAGCACAGGCAGTGGGGTACGTACAGGGCAAGGGCGTGAAGCACACGCCCCCTTGTTTCCCAGTACTGCAAGCTGGATGGTTGTAGCTGGGGCCTGGCGTGGTGAGTCCAGAAGGGACACTTCTCCTCTTTCCTTGTCACGCTGCATTTCCTTTGGCCTCTGTTCCCCGTGCGCCTTTGTATGGTGGTTTTCCTTCTTCCCGATTCCTGCAGTGCCTGAGAGTTGTGACTTCCAAAGGCAGCAAGGGCCCCAGGCATTTGATCGGTGTTTTCAAATGCACAGTACGGATGTCTAATGCCCAATGTCAGAAACGAAGCACCCTGCAAAGGCTTGTGAAGCCTCAATGCCAGGAAGTCTCTAAAGAATGTCAAAGTATTCCTCTTGATCCCTGTTGTCGCCACCGCCACCACCACGACCAATGACAACAGCTGGGGTTACCAGCAAGCGGTGACTTGTTTAATACCAGGAGTTGTGGAAATCAGCTGACTGGGCCTTAGTCAAGGCGTTTTCAATGAAACCGATTTTGATTCAATAGATTATAAACTACAAAGTGTGGACTAGAATTACCGAAGTTTATCATAGGCAGTAGCACGAGGAATTGTCCATGAAACTTTCGTGTGGTTAAATATATTCGTAGATTTCTGGTGCTCATGAGGCTATGATTTCTCTCTTTTCCTGAGTACTTTGGACTACATTACCCAGAAGCCCTAGGATGGATAGCCATGTGACTGAGTTCATACCACTGGAATATATGCCATGCCCTATTTTTTTAAAAAAATGACTTAACTTGCCATTCAAGCTGTTGGTTGTGGTATCAAGCCTATCCTGTTACATCTCAGGCAATTGTGGGTCACAGTTGGGAACATTCTATATGATGTCATTTAAAAAGCCTAATTCTGTGAAGCACATCCTACTGCCACCCCGATTTTAGTGACATGGAAGCCAAGAGGTTCAGTTGTTGCTCACAGTCACGCAGCTAAACCGTGTGTGTGTGAGACAGGGCTTGATCTGGTTGACAGTCCGGCTTTCTGCTCGTTCCTGTACTGGCACCTGCTCTTGGGTGAGCCGCGTCAGTACCTGGAGGGTTTGGGGCCTCTGTTGCTAGCTAGCTTGTCTCATTGCTTTGTAATGGGGTTTGTGTTTTTTCTTCCATAAGTAAAGTCCCTATAAACATGAAAATACTAATTGTGGAAGATGTCTGAGTGGTCCCAAGAATGATGATGGGTGTTACCTGCATTATCCCCAGAGATTCTCTTGTGAGTCTGGATCCCCAGACTCCCGTCCTCTGTTTGGGAAAGGGCACTTTGGGGGCAGCCTCATTTGGGGGCAGACTCCTGACGTGTGCTCCTCAGTGACTCTCTGGAAGAACATTCCTCTGTGGCTCAGAAGCTCCTGCTCATGGAGCCCAAGAGGATGGAAGTGTCTCTGAGGCCTGTCTTTGCCTGTTCCATTCTTATTTCCACGGGCATGCCCAATAGAAAAAACTGCACCAGGAAACTAATCTCCAATAATGTCTTTGTGGGTAGCTTGCTTGTTATTAAAACAGTTTATTTAATTTCTATATCTTTCCAATAATTCATCTCAGAACTTTTGCTTTTTGATAAATTTAAAAGAAATCTGTCCCGTTACCTAGCAGCACAAGTAGAGGGACACTTCCTGCTTGCAGGTGTGGTTGTCTGGACTTTGTGCAATGTCTCTCCCATGCGCACCAGCCGCTGTGGGCGGGCTCTGACTCACGGTGGGTGACATCCTGGTTGTCTGAGTGAAGCTGTGACCCCAGAGTTCCCAGTGCACAAGTGATTCAAGGTCCAGCTCTGTCTATGCTCCAGGGGCGCTGCTGGGTGAATTTGAGCAGCAAGCCTTTTGGTGAGCAGTCAAAGCACTGCCTTTTGGCATCACTTAGAAACCACAAAGGAAAAATCTCACTCTACTCCTGAGTGGGCGCCGACTGACTCATGTAGGACGACCCTGTAGGATGGGGCGGAACTGCCCCTGTGACCTTTTAAGACTGCATCTCTTGGCAGGTGTAGGAAGCCCTGTCTCTCTCCCCCTGAGTTGGCTCCTGGTTTCAGCCTGCTGGGGCTGAGCATCACAGCCCGGTGTGTAACTAACTAGTTGGCCACCAGGGCTCTGGCACACCATCCAGAGCACTTCTTACATTATGCCAGTGTAGGGAACCATTACACAAGCACACACCACATCCATGGTAGAACGTTGTAGAAGGCACGTATGTATTGGGCTGTTGGCAGCGATTATGAGTGCTTTCTTTCATCGGCACAGTTCACCTGCCCCCTCCCCCAAGCAGTCATTGAAAAAGAAGCAAAAGCACCATCCTTTTTCATTTTTTAATGGGTGTGTGTGCCCTTTATACCCAGTATTATTTTAGCCAGCTGCCTCTCCCCATCTCAAACCCCATGATCAACATTTGTCTCTGAAGCCACGCTGTGCAATAAGCAGCCCAGGTCAAAGGCCGCCTCCTCTCCCAACTGAGCTCCTCATCCTCAGACATGTAGCTGCATGTGGTCCTGGTGTCTTGTGGGTGCCAGGACCTGACTCTGGGCCTGGCACATCATTGGGGTTCCGGCAGCAGCAGCTGGTGCTGTTCTCCCTGAGCCATATGGATGCCCTCTCACCCTCGCATGACCCTCCTCCCACCGTCAACCTCCCTTCTGCCCTCGCCCCAGCATCCATGGCTTCCTTGAGCTCTCCTGCTCTGGGGAAGCGCCCCATATTTCTGATCTTGGCTTCCTGAGGTCAGGAATAGAGGTCCAACACTTAGTGTGGATCTCAAGCTGATGCGGACGGCCCCTCCCCACCTTTGCCATGACTGCATGCCCACATTCCCCGTGCCAGTCAGACCACACTGCTGGCTGGCCCTTGTCCCGGTCTGCCAAATGGATCAAAAGCCTCATGTTCCTGTGGATTTGCTGTGAGGGGCGGCCTGTGCACTGTGAAGTTCAGGATACAGGTGCCGTAGCTGGCAGGCAGTGGCCAAGTTTCAGTTTCCTAAAGCTGCTAGGAGCAATGGCCACAAACCTGGGCCTTCCGGAGACTGTGGCCCTGAGATCAGTGTCTCTCAGGCCCATCCCCGGTCGGAAGGACCTTGGGGAGCTGGTTCCTTGCTTATTTGCTCCGGTGACTCCTGACCCTCCTTGGCTTGTGACCACATCTCTCCAGTCCCTCTGCCTCTGTCTTCCCACCGTGTTCTCCCTGGTCTGGTCTTCTCATGTTGGTGTGGTAAGTCCCTCTTTGCCTTTCTGACCAGGATCTTTGTCACTGGCTGTAGCGTCCAACCTGGTAACCTACCTCTGTAGACACTCTTCTTCTAAACCAGGTCACATGCAAAGACCCTGCGGCGTGGGGAGGCTCTTAGGGAGGCTACTGATCAACTCCTGATACCCTGTTTTGTGAACTTATTTCTTCAAACAAACTCTTACTGGCTGTTCATTCTATGTTGGGGGTTTGCTGTGGGCTAGGGATGCAGCGTCGTGCCAGAGAGAGGCTCTGCCTGCTCGGGGGAAGTGTGAGGAATTGAGTTGCGTTTTGCCGTACCCATGAGGAGGAGGCCCAGGTGGCACCGTGTGTGTGAGTGTGTGTGTGTGTGTGTGTGTGCATGTGCGTGCATGTGAGGTGCATTGGCTGATGACCACAAGGACAGAAGTTAGAATCACCAGCAGCTCTGCAGTCTCAAGACGAGGCTCTCCCTTCCCATGGAGATGGGAAGTTCAGCTCCACAGGTGTGCTAGTGTGCGGATGGGAATCAGCAGCTCCCTGGCACCTGCTTGTTTGCTTGTTTTGTTTGGGGCCCCTGTGAATGAGATCCTGGTGGCAAAGAAAGCTCTTTCTTTTCTTTCATTGTTAACAGAAGGTCACCCCAGGAGGGTCCAAACCCTAATGTGAGGGGGAGTGGGTATTAAAAAAATAGAAGGGATGTGGCTACACACCAGGGGGTGGGGGGGTGGGGGGTGGGGTCGCGGAGCAGATGCTCAGAAAGGCCTTGGAATAAGTAAAGGAACATCCAGGTTTAAATGTGGTCCCAGTTTTATTGGCCTGTGGGTCTCAGGCCATATGATTCAGTGGCTGAAATACATGAACAGGGGTTGTGTGGTCATGATCACAGTCAATCTGAGAACTCTCTTCTTCATGCTTCCTTGTGCCCCCCTCCCCGCCCCGGCCATCGTTCCCTCCTCGTGACCCCTCAGCCTCCTCTGCCGTTACCCTGGGACACTCCATCCAGCGTCCATCTCTATAGACTTACCTTTCATGGACTTCGTGAGAAGAAATGAAAGGAAGAAAGACAAAGGAAAGAAGGGAAGAAAAAGAAAAGGCAACCACAGAAACAAAAACAAAACTCACTGTGACCAAGAACATAAAACCCTTACTCCAAAGAAAGCAGAAAAAAAAAACAAAACTAGAACAGATTTCAAATGCATGGTGGAAGTGAGGACACTCGCTCAGGGCAGGGCTTGGCCTTTCCTCCGCTGCAGATGTCCCTTCCCATCTCCCACCTGCAGACAGGACCTGGTCTCCCTTGAGCTCGCCTCTCCCCTCCTCGCCCCCTCTCATCTTTGCCCGCGGATTGGGTGCTGTTTCGCAGCCTCCTGTCTTCGTCAGCCTGCTGGGGAGCATCTCCTCCCCTAATGAGCTTTACTCCTCAGCGTCGCTCGAGCTGCTCCGGTTGGTGCTGTCCATCCGGCCGCACCGTCTCAGAGTGACCCTGTGGATGCCCCGGGCTGTCCTGGAATCGCTGGTGTGTGAGAGCCTGTGCATCCAGCGCATCTCTCCTTCCCAGGAGGGGCCTCAGCTTCCCTTCTTTGTTACCAAATATGCCGGACTCTACTTCCTGCCAATTCACACACACCTGTTTTGCTGACAGCCCTTGGGTCCCTGTACACAAAGCAGCATCCTTGCGCAGCAGGGCCATTTTGTGAGCAGAGGGAGATTGGGCCCCTCTGCCCGGGAGATGATTGCCGGTCTTGGAAACAGCTTGGTGGGAGGGCACACAGGAATCCATCCACCCAACACAAAGTCAAAGGGTGTGCTTCTCCTGGTCTCAGTTTAGAGTCTGCCGGGACCACATTCTCCAAACCTATGTTTTCCATTTGGGCGTTGGTTGGGCCAGTGGGTCACCATCTTTGAACAAGACTGTGCTGCCCTCATCGAAGAAAATTCACCTAGCCAGCTAATAGAACACTCACCCATCCTTTCTACTGTTGTCTGAGTCCCAGGGCTGAGCCCCGTGTGACAGAAAAACCCAGACTCTGTGGGAAGGCATAGGTTCCAATGACCTCAGCTGCTTGCCAGCCTAGTGACGTGTGTGGCTGTTCTAGACTTTTGGTCCTTAATATTAATAATCTGGTTTCCTCAGCTGGTGACTGAGCAGAATGACAGGCCCCACCAGTGCCGATACACTGGGTCAAACTTTGCTTGCAATCTCTTCTGGAAGCAATATTGGAGAGAAATGATGATAGAATATAAGTAAGATAAGGTATAGCACTTCTCACAGAGTTACTTAGCTTATGTAATGAACAGGGTCACAAGTTCTGAGCCAGGCCCTGTTCTTAGTGCCTTAGACATGATTAGCCACATTTTAAACACCAGTGGGTCTATGGAAGGCCAAATAGATTTAGCAAATGGTGGAGAGTGCCCATTAAGGGCAGGGCACCATGGATTTGGATTTAGCATCAGAACTTGGCCTTCTCCTTGACCCCCTGGGGCTCCCATGGGGGGGGGGGGACACACCGACACACGCATATGCATAAAGTGGATTTGTATGTGTAGACATAGCTAAGAGTATCAGTGACGATTGGTTCCAAACTGTGTCGTCTTCTACAAGCCCCCTGGACTGTAAGATGCGGGTAATTTTGAAGATTAAAGGACAGAATCATTTAGTGCATTCCTTGGTCCTAAAACATTGGCTACAGTTGATAGTGTTCTAACGGAAACGTTCATGTGCGTCTGTGTGTGTACAGTACAGGGAATGACACCGATCCACTGAGAGCTTGCAGTGGACAGGACAGTGTGGGAAGGCGCTCCCTAAGCCGTGCTGGGTGAGTATGGCTGCAGCAGAGAGGACGGGCAATGGTGGTGAGAGGCAGATCATGAGGGAGATGTGTCGCGTCTGTCTGGGGATGGATTCTTCCCGAGTGTGAGAACAAATCACCGCCTCGTCTCATCCACTGTCCTTTTCTGCCCATTTGCCAACCTATTCGTTCACTAGCAGGACTTAGACAAGTCACCGTACTCAATGTTTCAGCCAGCAGGCTTTGGGGTTTCACTGTGCAGCATGTGAGGGAGCCGGCCGGCTGTCATGGGCAGAGAGGGGAGG
>PVJH01031846.1:0-23368 GCA_004026705.1 Nesogale talazaci
GAATCGCCTTCCAGATGAGAACTGGACTCACCCTGATCCTTACCATGTAATTAGCAATGATCATGGAACTTGCTCACCTTGCTCATATATTAGTGCAAACTGTTCTGTGGAGTTGTGTTCATCTTATATTGAGTTTGTTTATGAGCTTACACTTATAAGGCTAGGACGACTGGTCCAAAAACTTACTAGGAAAACTTTCAAACATATAACCAACTGGAAGGATGTTACTGTGAATTTTACAATGAACACACTTCGATGCCAGCCTCAAGCTGGGGGTGCCCATGGTCTCCTCACTGCTGACCTGCTGGCTACAAACCCAGAGGCTCCCTTTAACCTCTCAGTTAGGAGATTGGGAGTCCCAGAGACCCGTCACATCTGATCCTCTGGCTCCCACTATTCCCTGTGCTTTGATCACTTGCGAGAATGACTCCAGCTCTCAGGGATATGCGCTCCCGGTCAGCGGTTTTATTATAGCAAAAAAGGCACAGATGAAGAGATGCTCCAGCGGGGATTCTAGGAGAACACACAAGGTCCTGGATTCCTTTTGAATTTTCGAAGACTAGTGTAGTAGGGGATTCAGCTTTAGCCTGACTGGTTTCATTCTAGAAAGATGTCCGTGTTAATCTGGTGCCGTGGAGTCTGCTTCAACTCACAGTGACTGTATAAGCCAGCACAGGACAGCCCCAGAGCACTTCCAAGCCTATAAATCTTTATGGAAGCAGATGGTCCCTTCTTCCCCTGGGACAACCTCCATGTGAACCAAAAAAAAAAAAAAAATCACTCTTGATAACACCCTACAATCTTACCCCAGACTCTGTGGCCCAGGTGGTGTTCAGAAGTGAAGCATGTTGCATGTGGCCACGCCTGCTGTCTGATGAAGTGGGAAAGGGGCAGAGCCTTCAGATTCACTCCACCTAGAGCTTACCTGAGTCCCTTTTCTCCATCTGTAAAATGGGGAGAACTTTCTGATACCAGAAGGTCATTGGCATATTTCTTTCTAAGATAGTATGCAATACCCAAACCATCAAACCCATTCAAACTCAAGGTGACCCCATGTGCGTCAGAGAAGTGGGCCCTGTGGGTTTTTCTTTTTTTGTCCTGTGGGGTTCCAAAAGCTGATTTTTCAGAAACAGATTGCCAGGCTGTTCTTCCAAGGCTCCATTTATGGGGACTCGAACTTCTCACCCTGCAGTTGGTAGCCAAGCCTGGAAGGGCTAACCACCCTGCCTGTGGTGTCATTCTATGGGTCAATAACGTGGGGGAAAGAACTGGCGGAAACCAAACAGGGACGCTTCTATCCCCTATTAAAGAACTCACTGAACAGCAACAGAATCCCTAAATTAACCATCATTCAACCAAGATCTCTAATTCCCTAGGATAAGGAAATTATCCATGCCAGATCTTCAGAGGCCACATTTACACAATTTGAGAAACAAAAGGAAAAGAAATCCGACCTTTCTTCAGAAAAGTAACTTCTTGACAGAAGAGAGGAAAGAATTGTTTCCGCTCCATCAGCTTCTCCAAGCCACACAACCAAAACAGATTGAGTGGAAGCAGTTTACATGCCCAGATTCAAGACAGGATTTCTGGCGAGCCTCAGCTAACTAGATTTCCAACCCCCCTAGCTTCCTTCTCCTCTACAGATACTCAGACGCAGCTCCTAGAGTGGGTAGTGACAATTACAGCTATTCCTTTTATTATTACATGGCTGAAGTATCTTATGGATAGAGTCTCAAGATGCAAACGCTGGCGGAGACGCTTAAAAGGCTATTCTGTGGGGCTGAGCCCCGGTGGCGTAGTGGTTGTGCGCGGGACTGCGGCCCAGTGGGGCGGGGGTTCAATTCCAGCAGTGGGGCTGGGCCTCCTACTCCCACCACCGGTGAGCAGTGATGCCCACCACCCCCCAAAAAAAAAAAAAAGGCTATTCTGTGAGTTCCCAGAGGCCTGCAGTCTTCGATATCGTCCACCCTGGCAGTGGCTTTTAATGAATGGTTTCTGGGGGGATGAAAGAAGCGAAGTCGGAGTCCTTCGCCCCCATGCAGGGGCTTAGCCAGCTCTGAATACGGGGGCATTGAGGCATCGGGGGTCCTGGCGAATCCCCCCACGCTACCCCATCAGGGGTGACCTTTCCGCCTCCTGCAGGCTTCCGCCCGGCCTCCGCGGGAGCTGCTGGCAGGCTGCTGGCGGGGGAGCCGCCGCCTCCGGAGGCCGGCGCGGGGGTCCGGGGCCCCTTCCCCAGCTGCCGCCCCGCCCCCACCGCAGGGCCGCAGGGCGGAGGCCGAGCGCGCAGCGATCACGTGAAGAGTCAGCCCAGCGGAGCGGGGCGGGGCCGAGCGAGGCGGGGCGGGGCCGGGGCGGAGCCGAGGCCGGGCCGGGGCGGCATAAATAGGCTCCCGGCGGGCTCCTCGCAGCGGCGGCGGCGGCGGCGGCGGCGGCGGCACCCGGTGGGACCTCGAGCTTGCGGCGGCTGCAGGACTGAGCTCACGGAAGCAGGATCAGGTGAGTGCCAACAAGCGGGCCCGGCCCGGCCCGGCGGGCCCGGAACCCCCCGCCGGGATCTAGCCGACCCCGCGGCCGCGGCGGAAGCGAGGGGAGGCGGGGGGATGGGAGCGCCTCCCCGGGCGCTTGGCCCCGCCGCTGGTCGTCGTGCAGGCCCCGGGACCCTCCGGCTGAGGCCGGGGTGTGGAGGTCGCAGCTAGCGGGAAGCAAGGACCCTCGAGACGGGGGGGGGCGAGCCGAAGCGGCACCCCGCGCCCTCCTGGAGGTCGCCACCGTGAGAAAAACAAAAGCAAAAATAGCGCCAGGCACCCCTCCCCCACGGGGGCGGAGAGCGCCCGCTCGCTGCCCGCCCCCGGCCCTGGCGCAACTGGGTGAGCCCTCCAGCCCGGCCTGCCCGGGGCCCTGGCAGACGGCGGAGGCCACTCCGGGGATGCTGAGGAATTTACCGGGGAACTCCGAGGGAAGATCATTCGAGGAAGAGGATGGCCGGGATCCCGGTGAACGGGGGCCAGATTCCGAGCTCCTCCCCAAACCCTCTCCAACTGCATGACCTTGGGCGGGGGCAGCATACTTGGGAAACCTCAGTTTCCTCCCGCCAAACAGCTAGGATCATTGTCCCGATAGACAGATATTTAGTCGTTTCCCCCCTTACTCCAAAACAAAGGGCAACTTTCTGCACACCATTCCTGTGAGCGCAGAGGGCAGGGTCGCTTAAAACCTGAAACCTAAAACTGAGTGGAGTCGCAAGGCACCCAAGAGTTCGGTCTGAAGGGAATGGAGGCCGTGGGGTGGGATCAACCGGGATCGCAGCGTGTGCGCCGGGGGATCCCGTCCCGAGCGACCCCTTGGCACCGGAGAACTGACCCATGGGGTTGTCTAGGCCGGAATCTTAGGGGAGCAAATGGTGAGGTCTCCTTTTTCTCAGAGCCACTGCTAAGTTCAAACCACAGACCTTCCAGTGAGCCGCTGACACTTTAAAATAGAGTTAGCAAGGCTTCCTGAAGGCCAGGGCTAAACTCATTGCTGCCCAGTCGGCCCCCACTTAGAGGGACCCTGTAGGACCCAGCAGGCTGCCACCTCAGCCTCCCTTGGTGGAGTGCCTTGGCCACGACCACTGAGACTCCTTTGAAGACCGTAGGTGGGGCATGGCCGCCTCACTACCATCCAGCCTGGTCCAACTCACGGTGGCACCAGAGGGTAGGCTGCCCCTCGGGCTTCAGGGACATAGGAAGGAGGAGCAAAAGGCCACTCTGACTTCTGGACTGTGGTGGAAGACGGGCAGTGCCTCTAAGTTCAGGGGAATATGGGACAGTGGGGAGGGCTTTATCCCTCAGTTAGGGCACCTGGAGGCCTACTAGAAAACCAGGAGGAGTGCGTGAGGGGGGGGGGGGTTGGCAGGAAGGAGACTGCTGTAGCAGGTAAACCCAGGCGGATGTGACTGAGACTCGGCATTTTAGTGGGCCAAGCTCAGCCTTTCACCCGGTTAATCAGAAGCTGAACAGACTGGTACCAGGTGAAGAATCACATCCAGGACCCCAGCCCCCAGGGTACCTGGAAGAGATGGCACATCCAGTGGAGAGAAGAGCTTGTGGAACTCAAAGGGAGAATTCGCACCTTTTGATTCTGCCAGAGCACCACCAAAGGTGGTGGTGAGTCAATAAGTTCAGACAGAATTGGGCTGCCTGGAAGCGGGCCTGGCATGGGAGAGGGCTCTTTCTTCATCACTTCGTTTCCTTTCTTGGAAAATGACTTCCTATTGGGACTGGTGATGATGGCCCAGGTCCCGTGAGCCTGGGGGAGAACAGGTCAGTCTGCCCACCCCCTGCCTCTTCCCCAAAGAGAATTTGAATGTCTTCCAGAAAAGTGATCTCTGCTTAGACTTTGGGGCACTTGATCTAGAGTTGAGCGAACAGCCAGGCGGGAAGGTACAGATCCCGGGGTGTGGTGCTTCATAGGTCCAGGTGGAAAGGACACAGGTTCGTTCTACCACCCTGCACCCTTGTTTTATTAGGACAAAGCTGTTTCTCTCTTCCCCCCCCCCCCCCCCCAACTCCCCCAACTGGTCAGGTGTTCTGAGTGGAAGCCCTTTGTCTTCAGGCAGGAAATGATCTCTCTGTTGTTGACTGCACCTTGGTTGAGGTCAAACTTTTTTCTTTTCTCGGTAGGTACATTCTTTTTTCCCTTCCCAGAGGGTTGGACCTGTCCATTACAACAGGAAGTTATTTTACACATTTTAAGGCTGCAGGCTATATTGTATTGGCTCTAAAAGTCTTTGGATCAAGAAGTGGAAGGGAGACCCAAGTTTGGGGGGAGTCTTCGGCCCCCTGAATGACAGTAATTCTCCTGCTGGAGAAAGCTGCCAATTTCTGGCTAACCAACTATTTGTCTTTTGGAAGGTGCCTTGATGGTAGGTGGTTAAAGTGGGAACTGCTAACTTACACAGTTGGGGGTTTGAATCCACAGGACTCTGGGAGAAAGATGTGGCAGTCTACTTCAGTCATGACTGCCCGTCTCAAAGACCCTGAAGGACACTTCTCATTGGACCTGTTGAGTCACTGGGAGTTGGGATTGACTTGATGGCGTGTGTGTTTTAGCTTTGTCTTTCTGGGGTCCCTGGGGAGCACAAAGAACTGCTAACCCAAAAGGTTAGAAGGTTCCGTTTACCCAGGGGTGCCTCTGAAGAAATGCCCAGTGATCACTTATGAAGAATATATACCCAGTCTTTGAATACGCATGGCGTGTTATCGCCAATAGAAATCAACCATTGGATGGATGTTTGTCTTCGGGGCATCATACACCTACTGGCATCAAATCACTTCTGACCGCATGGGAGCCCTGTGGGGCCAGGTGGAACTGCTCCCTGAGATTTTTAAAGCTCTAACTCTTGAGCAGCAAAAAGCCTCCGCATTCTCTCATCTAGCAGTTGGTGAGTTCGAACCCCTGATGCTGCAGCCCCGTATGTAACACATTATGCCACCAGAGCTCCTTTGAGAGCCTCACTAGAGCCTCGTATAACATAGCTTAGGGAGATGCAAGTAGAATATATTGTCAGTCTTTTGGTTTGGTTTGGGGTTTATTTTGTTTTTTAAAGAAACAACAGAGATGATCAAGCAAAATTCTGCAAGCTTCTGAATTATCAGCTGGTGGCCCAGGGTAACTATGACTCCATTTTTCAGATGAGCCCTATGATGCCGACTCATGATTGCTGAAGTCTTCAGAGGAGGAATGGGATCTGTTTGAATAGTTTGATGAGGTCGGCTTCTGAGAAACTATGTGTATTATAGATGGTGTTTGCAAATCACGTAACCGGAACAGAAAGGAGAAGGGGAGTGGCAAAGCTAGGAAATAAGTATACCACTCACACATAGACACACTTGACGCTGACCCCCACCCACCCACTCCCGTTTTGACTACTTGAAAGAATATAGAACCAGAATTGTTCCTTTGGCATCATGCAGACCCATCACCTTGATGTGGGCTTCTGAATGCCACTCTGCACTAGAATGAGAGCTCCTTTAAGAAATGACTGTTCCAGATCCAGGGTAGAGAAAGTACAGAAGCGCCCCTAGAGCAGCACCTTGGGCAACAGAGCCAAGAAACCATTGACTCCCAAAAGGGTCTGCTCTAAAGAACCAGTAGGACCTTGTCCAAAGAATATAGAAGCTATCTGTAATGGATTATAGCAGCAAACTATTTAATGAGTTCACAGCAATATAAAGAAGGAGAAAGGGGCAGGCTGGAAGAAATTGATGTGGAAGCAATAACAGACATGTAAAAAGACCGTTTTGTGGCTCCTTTTGAACATTGATAGGTGATTGGTGACATCAAAGGTGTGGTGCTCAGTCATCAAGGTTGCTAAACCATTGGGTGAAAGGGTTGGAAGTGTTGCCCCGTTGATGACCAAAGGGAAAATCCATAAATACTTGGGAGAGTTCTAGCAGTGGCCATCTTAACAAGAGTCAAACTTGGTAACCAGTGCTAATGTTAAATTACACCTTTTAAAGTTCCATCATGCCACGGAGGGGGAGGCCTTGCAAAAATGTTTGACCTGACGAAGCTACAGTAAGAAGGGGGACCAGGATGTGGAGTATTCTGCAGGAAGACTGGCCCAGACCTTTGAAAACAGATTCAGTGTCAGACACAGAGATAAGACTGGTACGAGGGGGATTCAAAAGGCTTGTGGGGAAGTGAGATTAAAAGAAAGTGGAATTTTGCCGCCTCACAGAATCTGGAGTATTACATAGAGCAATCAAGTATGAGCTGCGATTGGACCCTAGGGAAGGAGGGGTAGGTGAGTAAGAGTTAATAGACAGAGACTGGTCTGTATGTTACCACGAGGGACAGGTTCTGATGCAGTCGGTCTGGAGTGGGTCTTGAAGATCTGTGTCTCTAACAGCCTTTCAGGAAATGCAATTGCTGCCAGCTCGCAGATCACATATTGAAGCAAAAGGCTACAGAGGACATTTGTGAAAGAACTGGGAAAATTCTAAGTGCCACGTTTTATTTACCTCCACAGGAATATCACACACATTCATAAAGTGTACCCAGTAAACCATAGATGCCCAAGCTTGCTCGGCCTACCACCCCCTCATGAGAAAAAAAGCTACTCACTGCTCCTCGAAGTGGAAAAGTTTTGTATTAGAGCATCTAACGCAGGATAAAGTGTAGGGCTCCGCTTTTTGCTACTGTTTCCGGGAGCCAACCGGGATAAGTATTTCCTACTTTGGGAAACAGTGCACTGAATGGACTTTCTCCCCTAAAGATGCACAGCCTCCGAAACCCTCCATGGGTCTCTCCGAGTCACTCAGCTCGGTGGCAGTGGGTGCTGGGCGGGTGCTCTCCCGACTTTGGGTGGGGTAGAAGATTTGGCAAACCCCTTTATTCGGATTTTCCCCACCTACTACAGCTCTTCGTGCTTCCGTGTCTCGGGCTTGTGTGGGTTGCTGGGTGACTGGGCGCACTGGTCTCGTGGCAGTGTGTGCACTGACGCTGCCCCGCCAGGTTCCACTCCAGCCATCTTCCCAGGGGGTCTGGTATCCCGCCAGCTCTAATCCCTCCTGTGTGGCTTTGAACTTGTAGCACTCTACATCACCACCACCCCCCACACCCCCCCCATTCAGGTGGGTCTTTAGTATTTAGTGCTAACCTGTTGAAGAGATTATAGCGTGCGTTTTCCTTCTCCTTTTCCATGCGTGGTCTTGCGCTTTATCTATTTATCGACATTAGCAGTAAGCGCCTCTTGCCCACCCAGTGTGTTCAGTGGGGGACAACTAGGCTTCTTCTCCTGTCCCAGCCCTGGAGGAAATAGCTTTGCCTCTCAGACTGTCGCAGGAGCTTCTCTAGGGAAAAGGAGAATAGGCTTCATGGGTTGGCCAGAAGGCGTGTGGATCCTCGGTTGGACTAGATGGTGACAAAGGCCTCACCAGCGTGGTCACACCAGTGCCATACCTAAACTGGAGGCTCTAGGTTCCTCCTTCTGTATACCCCTGCTAGATGCCTCAGACTCTCTGTATGGCCCACCTGAGGTCTTGGGAAGTGAACTCCAGTTTTACTTTTGAGCTCCTGATGAGGAATTCAAGTTTAATTCTTTGCCCTGGGGGAGTGGCGGTTTTCTGTTTCACTTCCCTATGAGATCCTGGTGCAGTCTTTCCCTTCCTGGCCTGGCTGAGAAGACTGAGTGAGCCTGCTGCACATGAGTGGTGAGTGCGTTGAGGAACTCTGATCTCGCTGGTGACCTTTGCCCTAGAGTTTGAGGACCTGACATGACAGTACCCACCCATCTCCGGATCCTTGCCTGCCCTGCCTACCCCAGCCCTGTGTTGCTTCTCACATGGGAGCTTCCTGCATTTGTAAAACAAGCCTGACACTGAGTGAAGGTCCATTCCCACGAACCGTGGAGGCACCATGATTAAGTGGGAGACTGATTTGGTCTGGACCACCCCAAAGATGACTGAGTCCGATTGGTTGAGGTCCATTCCAGCAGGAATGTTTGCCGAATGCCTGGTGGTGGGAAGACACGTGGCCTGCAGTCATGGGTGCATTATCTGCCTCTACTCAACCGATGACTGGAGAGGACCAAGAGCCCCCAGCAAGCATGGCAAGGAGGGGGGGAGGATGGCAGCAGCTGCCCTGACCTGGTGCTCCGTGAGCAGTTAGACATCCTGGGCCCAGAGACCCAGCTGGGCCTGCACTCTTCCCACATCGACTGGCCTACTAACCTGGAAGTAGTAGAATGTGCTCACCCAGCTTCCTGGCTCGTGGAGCCCTGAGAGAGGGCGGTGCCCGCCAGGGCGTCTGCCACTCTGGTGTTTGAAGCGTCTATCCAACCACATCACAGTGTTGAGGGCCACCAACCAGCCAATTTCCATCCACTTACCCTGTAGGCTATTGAAGGAGTGGTTGCTTTTTGGCTATGAAAGTTGCAGAACAAACTATTAGAGACCCAGTCATTAATACATGAATAGTGTGGTGACTGTAGTTTCTTTCCCAACTAGAAAAGTTTTGAGAATAAATCTAACAGTCACTGTGGGAGAACAAGAGTGAGCCAGTCCTGTCCTGGGTGGCCTGACCTGGAGGCTATCCCCCACCTCCCCCCACCCCAGCCCCCCAAAATAAACCAACCAAAAGCAAACATAGGGAAACTGCCCCTAATGGGAGGAGCTGCCAGGTCACATGGAAGACAGCTCAGCACACCTTCACACAGCCTGGGGAGGAAGTGTGTCTTCCCTGTGCCTACCTGATCGAGAGGCCTTTGTGCCTGCCAGGGCGTAATCTAGCTTGCGATCAAGTTAGAGCTGGTGTGTTTCTCCAAGTCGGGCATGAAAACAGTAACTCATTTACGCCTCAGAGAGGCTCTCTAAAAGCTGCTATAAAGTCGGCCCAAGGTTCTTGAGTATCCATCCAGGCAATAAGCTCGTTTCAGAAGCCGAGAGACGATCGCTGTGTCACAGTCAGACTGCCTCACAACTCGGAAGCAAAGCTGGTAAGCAGAAGGCTTCTGCACTTGGGGCTGTCCAGCGGAATCGCCTTCTTGCCACTGTTAGATTTCTCAGGTAGGACATACCTCGGTTCTTGACTTTGTAGGAGAAAGACTTCATGCCAGAACCTGGTTTGTGATCCAAGTGGGATTTTATAAAGGAGAGAAGAAGTTTCTGGTTTTGCAGTCACTCAACACGGGCAACCTTATGGGACTGTGTCACCCACGCGTGGTGGCCTGAGGCTTGAGAGACGGTGGCATGGGCAAGCCGAAGGCGAAAAAGAGGAGGAGGAAGGGCAAAGGGTCTCACCATCAGGGTATGGAGGCCTGTGTCTGGGAGGCATGGTGGAAGGTTTTAATTGACCCTATTGGCTGAATTACTCCACCCAGGTATACCGCCCACCTGGCTGGGGCTTGGATTGGCTCATGCCCAGTAGTCGGTGATGGCTGGCTAAGGGCTCACTTGGTCCTCTTCCAACCTCCTGTCAGGGGCCTTCAGGTCTGAAAAAGGACGGCCCTCCTGTCCCCGTTTCTTGTTACCTAACACCACCACTACCGATTGTTCAGCTGCTGGGATCAGGCCTGCCCTGTCCTGTATGTGGAGTGTGGGCTGGCCCTGGTGGCACAGGGGTTGAAGCGCCCCGCCGCTGCAGCCTGGGGAACCCGTGGGGGCAGAGCGACTCTGGCTGGCGGGGCTGAGTCAGAGCGGACTTGTCGGCTGTTGTGGTTGCGCTCAGACCTGTTCCACTGTGGGTGTTGGGGCTGTACATTTCCAGGCACTGTGGATCTTCTAAATCAGCCAACCGGGGAGGCCAGCCCTGCTCAGCGGAGTGGAAATAAGTGGCAGGAGGGGGGGTAGCAGGTCTATCCCTTCTCAGTGGGTCTCTGAGTTGAGTGTGTAAATCGGACCAGGCCTGCAGCCCTTTCCGTGATGTAAACGCCGCGGGGGCGGCCAATGAAGGGCCGGCGAATTGGTTGGCATCAGGGTTGGCTCAATCGTTTCCACATGGACAAATGTATTCAGCGTTAAAGGGCAAGGAGGGGTTCCTCTCAGTTAAACTGGACGTTTGTGAAGCCAGGGACCTAGCTGTGCCTGTGATCCACCGACGAGATGGGTGGGCTGGTCCAGTCCCGTTTGTTGCGGTGCCTGGGGAGCTGCAGGATGGGCCCCAGAGTGCAGAGCCCCCTTTTTTCCGTCTCACTGGTTGCTTACGCCTCGTGGAGACAGAGGACGCTGAGCGGGGAGAGCCTGTTTTGCCTGGTCTTCCTTTTATTGGCCGAGGATACGCAGTTTTTAGGTGAAAGCAATTCCATGGTGCCCGTGGCCTGAGCTTTCCAGCCAGTGGCTCCGGAGTGAGGCCTGACTGGCTCGCAGAGAGCTGTGCTCCAGACTCTTCACTGGCTGAGTCTTCTAAAGCCGTTCTTCCACGGAGGAGCTCCCGTGGCCTAGTGAGTTAGGCGTGGGGTTGCTGCCCGAAAGGTGGGCAGCTGGCACCTGCCAGCCTCTGCGGGAACAAAGAGGCTCTCTGCGCCTGTGAAGAGTGGCCGTCTCGGGACACCCCCCCCCCCCCCCGGGGCCGTGCTTCTCTGGCCTAGAGGGTCGCGGTGAGTTGGGTACCCTCAAGCATCCCACTTTGCAGTGAGCACCCCCCCCCCTTACAGAATGTGTGGCTTGAACAGAATTGACTCGGGCATTGCTGGGAGCTAGGAGTGGCACGCAGGCCAACAGCTGGCCCATGCTCACCCAGCCACTCTGGGAAGACCTGCCACCTGCCAGGCCGGCCTTGGGCTTTCCTTGGTTTGTCCCTGCATAGCTGCCCTTGCCAGCCGTCTCTCATTTTATAAGGGCCCAGGCTCAGATTAGCAACCTTTGTCAGTTACCTGATAGTTTTCACAAAAACCCCTTTGTCAAGCAAGGTCACATTTACAGGCAGAGAAGGGGCAGAGGAAGGAGTTTTAGGATTACAACGTATCTTTCAGGGGGTGTGTGTGTGTTAAAATTCATTCTGTAGCACTCAGTCGGGGGCCACACTCTCCCAGTGGGTGCTATCCCATGCAACCAAGGAGCACCTTGACACCCCAGTATCGGGGACAGACATGAGCCTTGAGATCCGCCTTCAAGGCTATGCTTCTGCCCAAAGGGAAGGGCCCTTGGTCTCCATCAGCTCAGGGCTGAGAGGCCTCGAAGCCAGGTTTATAACTGGCCACATAGAAGCTCTACACGCTCCCCCTTCTATGCAGTGCTTAGTGGTGGGAATTTTAGGAACAACTGCCCTCATGACAGAGGCAAGGCAAGTTTTTATGGAAGCAGAGAAGTGGGATTTTCTGTCACGCTCCTACTCTGTCGTCTTCGCGGCCTCCCTCCTGCAGCTGCTGCCCTAAAGTGGAGGCTGCTGGGCGCCAGCTCTAGCTCTTGGTTGCTGAATGTCTGCTGAAGGGCCTTGCAGGCCAGCTTTTCCTGTGTGACCAGAGATCACACCTGCCTTCCATGGGAAGCTCAGGCCTCGAGCCCTGCCGCTTCAGATCCTTGACACACCGAGAATTCCACTTGCCTAGGGGCGCCTTGGGAACCCTGGTGGCTCGGCCATGGGTCCCAGCCCCCACAGGAGAGTGCTGGGGCTGACTGCTCCCAGAAGGATGGACAGCCCAGAAATCGTATTCCGGGTTGCTCCGAGTCGGTTTGTGTGTTTGTTTTAGGGGTTCTTTGACCCTGTGGCGGCACCCTGCTGGCACAGTGGGTTACACATTGAGCCACTAACCCCGAGGGCAGCATTTTGAAACTCCCCTTTGCTCTGCAATAGAAAGATGCTTCGTTCTGTCCCTGTGAAAATGGACAGCTTCAGAAACTCTCAGGAGCTTGTACAGCTCCTCTGCCCGAGAAGGTCACTGGGAATTGGCAATCCGCACGTGGCAGTGCATCTGGTTCGGTTTTTTTTAAGCCTGTATGAAAACTTTCTAGAGTGAGTGCTGGCTTGCAGCCACCGTAGAAGAAAACTTTCCTTTTTGTTTGTTTGTTTTGGGCATCACTGCTCTCTGGCGGTGGGAGAAGGAGGCCCAGCCCCACTGCTGGAATTGAACCTCCATCCCAGTGAGCCGCAGTCCCGCGCACAACCACTACACCACCGGGCTTCAGCCCGAAGAAAACTTTCTGTATCTTGTGAGGTGGCAGTGCAAACAGATTCCATCCAATCATTAAGATGGCAGTGATTAAAAAAAAAAAGGTGGCAGTGATGGATGGATGGATGGATGGATGGATGATTAAGAGCTATAAGAGCCCCCAATAAAAAGATTTTAAAAAGAAAATGTCAGAGCTTAAAAGCCCCAGTGGGGCTTGGCAGTAATTCTGTGACTGCTCAATCCGTTCTTTCAGGGCTGCGAAGCAGCCACAGCAGTCACAGAGGGGCTCTGCTTGGCTCTGTCCCCTGGTTAGAGACCCTCTAGACTGGTTGACAGTGCCATCCTCACGAGCCTACCCACAAGCATCCACGGGACATAGTTTGAAAAAAATCAGTATAGAGCATGAATCCCTGGCGGGGTTTAGCGAAGAGGGCCTCTTTTTTAGCCAGACATTGGTTTGGGGTGGGCAGTGGAGATGGCCAGCCCGCAACCAACCGAGGACCACAAGTCACAGGTGCATGTGCCCAGCTGGTTCTGGCTTTCCCAGCCCACGCCCCGCGCGCGCGCGCGAGCATCAGGTGACCTGCAAGTGCTCTCTCATCCTGTCGGTGGGCCCCTCTTGCCGCGTGAGCTGAGGATTGCGCTTACAGGAAAAGGCTGCGTGGAGGAATGGAAGGGGAAGTGTCCGGCCCGAGAAGGGGAAACGAAAGCTGCTTGCTGTTTTGCAATGGGAGCCTGCCTGTTCAGAGCATGGCTTTGCGTGTCCATCCTTTGAGTCTAGTTGATGGAAAGTTGTGACCGGGCTTAGGTTGTGCAGGGGCTGGTGCTTACTTGAGTGAAATTGCTGCTGCTCTCCGAATCCCGTCCTCTGCTGCTCTGGGAGGGGAACGTGGGCATAGCAGTCTTTGACTCCAGACCAGAAAATGGAGTCTCTTAGGAGCTTCGGTTGAGGGCAGGAGTCGTGCCGATAGGTGTGGCACTGGCTGAATGTGGTGGAGGAAGGGAAGACGGGTGGGTGCAGAGCGAGCCTGCCTTGTCTCTGTGCCGGCCCATTTTCCTCCCAGGGACATGGTGGTCCTTATACCTACAGCACTTTATAGGTGGCGTAGCTGAGGCTCAGTGACGGGCCCCACTCAGGTGTGCGTGGGTAGTCGGCGGGAGAAAGTAGATCCGGATACAGGGAGTCTTAACTCAGACACCCGGTGCTATCAGTGCCTGCCTGCTACAGTGAGTGGTGGCCCTAGAAGTTTCCGGGCGGGAAGCGAGGGTGGTGAGGGCATTCATAGCCTCCCAGCCCAGTGGGGAGTGGGGTGGGGCAGGCATTGAGACTGAAAAGACCCACTCCCAGGAGGTCAGAAGAGGCCATGCCAGCAGGCTGGTGGTTCCTGCTGAACCCGGCCCTCCAGGCTCCCTCGGCTGCCCCACAGCACAGAGCCCTGCCCAGGCCCCAGGCAGGTTATCAGGATGCAGAACAGAGGTCACCGGAAGTATAAGGTCATTATGAGTCAGCATGGCCTCAGGTGGCAGTGGGTTTATGGGAGAGGAATGTGAGATCAAAGAGGCCTCCTGGGAGTTTGGGGCAAGTGCCCCAGAGCCCCCCTTCTAATGAAGTGAGGTGCCATAGGATGGGGCCCCTGGAGGGGCTTGTGGATAGGGCGTCATGGCAGGAACTGAGAGCCATTTGAGAAATGGGAGGCACCTTGTTCTCTACCACAGCAAAAGCCAAAGGAATCATGTATAGAACATCAAGTTGCCATAGAAACACTCCCATGCCCCATATGCTTCGGGTGTCACACCAGGCAGGAGGCTGGAGTTTGCCATGCATTGAAGCCCTTGCCAGGTTTCCTGAGGACACCGCCAGATTCCTCCATTGCCCTCCCCCCCCCACCCCAGGGGCCCCCACTGCAGTGGAGATAGTGCCCCTGCCAGCTCCAGAGAGCATGCGGTCTACAGGGCAGGGGAGGGGGGATGCTGAGAGCACGTGGTGGGAACATGCTGGCATCCCCACGCCACACTCCCCTTCCATGGAAACACGAGCAAGTGCAAAACGTAAGTCCATCGCAGGGTTAAAAATAGGACAGGCAAATGGACTGCTTTGCTTGTTTCCCCCAAAGACATGTTTACATAAGACCTGGAGGGTGGAGGGTGGGTCAGCTGACATGTGGACCTGTGAGTCACCGCCTCAGAATGAGTCAGCGAAAACGAGGTTCCTGTCTCTGGACTTCGAGATACTGAGATGAAGGCTCCTTGTGGGGAAGGGGATGGAGGATGAGATTAGAACATAAAAACAAATGAGATTTTCTTGCATCGGAGACTCAAGTTCTTTAGTAGAACTCGCCACCATTCTTTCTAACAGAAAACTAAAGCATCATGATAGGCATATTGTTTTAACAACAACAACAAAAAGAGGGTGTGCAGTGCAGAGGTCCTCCTGCCCATGATTTTCTTTAAAAAAAAAAAAAATCACTGGTCCTCGGGTTAGGGCCCACTCACAGCAGCACTAGAGGATGGTAGAACCGTCCTGTGATGGGAAGCACCTCTCTCTCCCTCAGGGTGGTGGGAGATTTGGAACGGCTGACGACTGCTGTCCACTTACCTTGCAGTTTGCACAGAATGACAGGAGCACAATCTCTAGGTGTGCGCTACGTAACGCCTCTGTCGATGCCATGGCCGCCTCCAGCAACCAGAGGGGATCTGTTGGGCGTCTTTGGACTTGCAGAGCTGGGCAGTGTCATGGAACAGAGGGCAAATGGGTGGGTGGGCAGGGAGGAGGGAGAGAGCCCCTCCTTTGGAGCCCTAATGTCAGCCTGTGCCCCCGCCTGCTCCCGTGGTGGGTCCTCAAGCGCAGGATGAGTTGCCAGCTCTGGGCTAAGGCCTCGCCCCAGGGCCCAGCAAGCAAAAGACCGCTCCCCCGAGAGGTCCCTAGACCCCAGGTGGCCCCTTGAGGCATCAGGGAGAAAACTCTGAAGCTCTTTATTGCGACAGCTGTCACAGCCTCTCAACACCCTGCCCTGCAGGCCCCCTGCCAGTCCCCAAAGCTGGGCCAAAGCCGCCACCAGCTTAGCCTGCCCGCTCAAGGCGGCCACCAACCCTGCAGGCTCCCTGCAGCAGGAGTGGCGTGTGTGAGGTGCCCCGCTTCTGCATGCAGAGTCTGCTGCAAAGTGACTCCAAGCTGTCCCCACAGTTGCGGCTGCAAGGAAGAGGACAGGCGTTAGCAGCGCCCCAGTGGCCTGGGCCACCCTCTCAGGCTCAGGTCAGGCCTGCGCTTCGGGAGGAGGCAGACCTGGCAGCTCCTCTGCCCTCCGCTGGGAGAGCCCTCCGTGCAGGGATGCAGCGTCGAGTGTCCTGAGTCCATGGAGGTGGAGCGGAGTCTGGTGATGGGGCTGGGCTCCAGGCGTACCCCCAGTGATGAGACGCTGACGAGGTTGGGTAGCAGGATCTGCTGATAGGCAGACCACCCAAAGGCCTGGGCTCCCAGCACCTGTGTCCTCACTGGCGGAGGTGGAGGGGCTCGGGGTAAGAGCCCTTTCAGCTCATGGAACTGCAGACCACCTTCTGAGCACCACTACCAGGTCTGGAGCAAAAAACCCTTTCCTAAGCTGGAAGGACTGGGCCCGGAGAAGGTGAAGGTCCAGGCCCTCACGGTACACAAGCCCTGGGACCTCAGTCTCGTGATGAGGACCTGTCTGCACGACATGTGAATCACATGACATCCTGTTACAATGAATGTGTGTGTGTGTGTGTGTGTGTGTGTGTGTGTGTGCAGCTTAATAGACTCATGCAGTTTCTATTATCTGCAGTTCTTTTCCCCAAGTTTGTTTCTTCAAAAGACTTGGATGGTCTTCCTTTGTAGCACAACATGGCCTGCTTTGACTAATGATAGCATTCATTGTATTGCAATATTTACCCGCGTGCCACAATGTAAGCTTGCTCTGATAACGTAGACACTAGCTTTGGGTCTTTTGCAGTATGAATAAATGGTTCGTGAGCATCCTTCTATCTTTCTATTTTGCGGGCAGCTTATCTGTAGCATGTTTGTGTAGAAGTACCGCGCGCTAACCGATTGCACCACTGGAGCTCCATGTAGGACGTTTCTGAATGTTAACTTGCCACTTCAAAGGGCATATATGTTGCATATATGTTTTACAATTTGATCGGAGATTCAGACGGTTTCGGGACTGTTTCCTCCCACCTCACCCCTTATGTGTTCTTGCTGTCTCTCTCTCTCTCTCTGTTCTTCCCCCTCTCCCTTTCCCCTTCCTTCTTGGTATCAAATTAGCAGACTGCTGGGCGGCGTTTGTCCATCTGTAAAGATGAGGCTCTCCCTTGAGCCCCCCTTCTCTGGGGGGTGGATTCCTTTCTCATCTCTACAGTACTCGTGTCCTTCTCTCTGTAAATTCACAGTGCATGTCACTGTACTGCGTCTTTGTTTTTCTGATAAGGTGGGACCGGGGACGAGTCGGCACGGACACGATGGTGGTGAGTTCTGTACGTAGCGAGGCAAGGCCCCCGCGGTCACGTCCGTGAAGCAAGGCTGGTGCTGCCTCGTGGTCAGACCGCCCGCCGAGCAGCCTGGCAGCCGCGCGGTGCTTCACCCACAGTGGTACCAGGACGCCTTTTTGTGCGTACATAGATTGTTTCACTGGGGGCGCAGAGCTCTTCGAACAATCGTATCATGCACATTTGCGCATCATCATTTTCAAAATACGTTCTTTCTACTTGAGCCCTTGGTATCAGTTCCTCTTTTCCCTCCCTCTCCCCTCCCACCATCGGTTTTAATTTTTTTGTCCTTAGAATTGTTGACTCCCCCTACCGTTGCCTCACTTCTCCACCTCTCCCCTGTCCCTCAGCCCTGCCCTTGGAGTCTGGTCTATTTTGGGGATTCCTCAGGGACTTGGTTGCTTTGCTCCGCAGGCTCTTCTTTACGCCCCCTTCAGGCTTCCCTCCAGGTGTGGGGGACCCACAGTTCCCGCACTGGGTCAGTCCTGCCGTCTTCTGGGTCGGGGGCCACCCGCACACCTCCCTGTTGGGGCTGCCCGCACACCTCCCTGTTAGTTCACTGCTTCATGCCGGTATGTTGCCCTCCAGGCTTGGCCCACCTGGTTGAGGGCTGGTCCTCTCCCTTTCCTGTGGAGACATAAACAGCCCCCTCCCTGTGGGCGGGTAATGCCCAGCCCCGCTCCTTATCTTACGATGGAAACCTTACCTGCATGTTTGCATTGCTCTCTTCAGTTGTGTTCAGATTCACCGAGAGCGAGGGAACTTGTCTTAATCAGGCCGTATTCCTCTAAGGCCCTGTTGTTTGTCAATTTCTTCACCAGACTTAAATGTTTGCTTCTGATCTGTGATGGGCATTTCGTATGCGAAGAGTCCACGCGCAAAGCTCTGCTTGTGTGTGATGGTGGTCGGACAAGCGGTGGTCCCACGACCTTAGTTACAGACACCCGGTCCCAGCCCAAGGGAGGGTTGTTTGTTTGTATTGTCAGCAGTCCCTGAGGGGCCAGTATAGGCTACGGATTCCTGTGAAGAGTCAAGTCTCAGAAAGCTGTCCCCTGCCCTACAAGGGGGGGTGTGGTTGGGGGCCGCCCTGTGAGGAGCACTCCCCAGCCCAGGTGTGAGCATTGAGGACTTGAAGAGCGGTCCCAGGGCACCACGGGGCTTCCGATTCACGCAGTGGAAGATAAAAGGCCTTGCTCATGGCGTGATGGGTCCCCTTCCTGAAGAGGAGGCAGCACTTTTGACAGACTGGAAAACCAGGAGAAACTTCTAGACTTGCGCTACTGGACAGACCAGCTTCGCTTCTCTGGCTTCCTCTGGCTCAGCGTCGTTCCGCGGCCTTCCCTAGACGTGGCGTGTGCCCCAGACGTATGTGGGTCGTGTCTGCAGGCTGGGCGTCAGGAATCTAGTTGGCGACTTTTCTTGGACATTTGTCCTTTCCAAGTGAGTATCAAACGGGGACAGTCACAGCGACAGACCAGACTGCTCACTTGGGAAAGCGTCTCGGCCTTTGTCTTGAAAGCCACAGAGAGACGTGGAAAAGACACTGGGTTTCACTGAGTCTGAAGATCTAGGCTGGAATCATTCATTCAGGATATATTTATTGATATCTACTCTTTGCCTAAGCCCTGCGGTTATGGGTTATGGCAGATAACAAGAGCCATGTCCTCTGGGCACTCAGATAGTTGATAAGATGGCTGGACACCAAACTATCACATGATTCTAGACTGCTAGTTTTACCCCAATCATCTTAGGCCCCTCAGGCAAGTTATTCTACCTCTTATGTCTCACGGGAAGGGGGTGGGGGGGAACGGTAAAAGGTATAATAAAGAGTGATTGAAACAAATAATACGTAGAGTTGTCACATACCAAAAGGGATGATCCGACATCTTCCCCCCCCCCCCCCCCCCCCTGCTAATTCCTCAGGGGCACCCTGTGTTCCCAGCTTTTGTCCTAAGACTTTGTGCCCTGGGCGTTCTGCCGTTAGCTTGAGAAATGGTGCCTCCGAACCACTGCCCTGCTCCGGAACGGGCCAGTGCGGACCTGCCCTGGCAGAACCCGCACCAAAGGGAACCCAGTCCCTTTCAGGGCTTTGGCTCCTCGTGGCCTGTCACAAATTGGGGCCCGGGAGGGTGGGCGCTGGCTGGCACACCCTCAGCAGAGCAAAATGGGGGTTTAAAATGGGCCTGCCTTGGTCTGACTCTTGGTTCCGTCCTAGACCCGGAGTGTCTCCCTGGGCAGTCCCTCAAGCACTGGGCCTTTCATGGCCGCAGCTGGCAATTGGGGGACCGGGAACTGTCAGGGTCCTGAGAGGCTCCGGGGAGGTGATCCTTGGAGCCTGGTGCACAGTAAGTGTAGGCGATTTTCTCCTGCAGTTCTTTTGTGGGAAGTGTGGATATTGTTTGAAGAGATACGGAACCACTGTGCAGGCTGATTTGCTTTTAAAAAAAAACAAACAAAAAACGCAAGCCTGATGAGGAAAATAAGTTGCTTAATGAGGAAGGTTGGGGGAAAATTTTTTTTTCCTGGTAATTTTTATTTTACCGTTTCCATTGACATACCGTTCAATAGTTGAAACACATCAAGAAGAGTTGTACAGTCACCCCTTCCTTCAAAGATGGGGAACATTTACCTGTGATAGGGTGACTTTTTACAGAGGAGTCACTGCCTTCTGGGAAGTTAGGTCGTTGGGCCTGGCGAGCGGGCGGGAAACTGCTGATGGTGTGCCAACTGCCTGAGGCCTCTCTGCGATCTTTGTCAGGCCCCAGCCTTTCCCACTCCCGTGGCCGGTTTCCACCTCTGTCATATGAGGCTTAGGAGCAGGCAGAGGGCTCCGTGAGCACAGCAGCTGGGGAGGGCAGGATGATGAGCTGGTGTGTGCAGCCCCCAGTCAGGATCCTGGGACAGTCTGTGAGAGGCCTGGTTTCCCTCTCCAGGCCACCTCAGCCTCGGGACAGTCTGTTGGACAGTCATTGCTAGCTGCTGGAAACAGATCACCAGGCCTTTCTTCCTGGTCTGCTAAAACCCAGGAGAACCTCCACTCACAGCCCCAAAGGTGGCAGAAAGCAAGTCCAGAGATGGGTGAAGCACTTTTCTCAGTATTAGCGACAGCACAGCATAGCGAGGCGGCCCTCAAGCCAATTCTGCCCTCTCCAACAGCTCTCCCTTAGCGTCTCTCTCTCCCAGGCCCCGCAGCTAAACTCTGCCCGATTCTAGAAGGTCCTGCACACATCCATGCCGGAGCCACTGCTTGGAGCACAGGCTCTTTGTGTCCAGCACCTCCTCTGGCAAGTAAGCTCACTTATCCTGTAGCCACGGTGCAGGCTAACGTACGTGTGCTCCCCGCTCTTCCCTGTCTCATTCTGCACGCCTTCGCTCTCCATGCTAAGCATCCTGTGCATCCCCATTACACCCGTCAGGTCCGCACTATGTGCGGGTGCAGCTTCGGGGATAGTACATGTCACCAGGTGGGAATGCTTGCCCAGTCGCTCCCGTGCAGAGTAGGCTCAAGTGCCCGCCTCAGGGCTGGGCTCAACCTCCAGGCGAGCAGTGAGGGGGAAGAGGTGGGGGGATGGGGGGCGCGCAGCATGTGTGCCAGCAGGGGCAGAGCCTCGAGGGGCTGCGGCGTCTGGGGGCAGGATGGGGCCGGCCGCAGGGTCATCCTGGGATCCCACCGACTACACCTGCAGTGAGAGAGGCTAGGTTTGGATGAGGGTGGGCCCTCCTTGTCAGCTGGGTGAATGCAGTGCCGTTCTCTGACCTGTATCACGGGGCGAAAACGTGCGGGCCTGGCTGGACCCCGGGGCCAGCCCCAGCACCCTGCACGTGCCACACACCAAACGCTTCCCCCAGCCTGCAGCCCCCTGTCACAGAATGTGCCCGGGTCACAGAATGTGCCGCGTGAGGACTTCGTGGCTACCTGAGCAGCCAGCGTATTTCTCTGGAGATCAGTGCTCCCAACCTGCATCACGGCTGCTTGGCTTCCCCTGTGCTGGCCGCTGCGCTCTGGACTTTGGGCAGGGGTCAGTGAGGAGCAGGACTTGGACAAGAAAGCCAGGGAGAGGAGACCGCCAAGTCCTGGTTCTGGTGGAACCAGAGTCATTTGGTGTCTTCGTAAGAAATGGGGCTGAGCGCAAAAGTGTTCTGACATCTTTGACCCTCTCTCTCCCTCCGTTTCTAGGTGAAGTCGGGATCCAGCTTCCAGAATGCAGCAACTCTGGACCACCCTCTGCTGCCTGGCAGTGCTGACCGGTGCCTGGGGCAGCCCGTATCTAAAGCCCCTGTCGGAGGATATGGTCAACTATGTCAACAAGTACAACACTACGTGGCAGGTGGGTTGTGGAGGGTTTGTCCCCGTGGAAGCTGTGCCCGCCGCCTGCTCTGACCATTTAGCTCCAGCTGTGGTCACCGGGTCATGACGCCTGGACACTTGGGAAAAGGTCCTGATTCAAAGTTATGGAGTCTGATGACTGAGGGTGGGGTGTGTGTGTGTGTGTGTGTGTGTGTTTGTGGTTTACAGATACTAGCCCTGTAAGGGTGGTGAGGACCAAGAAAGAGAAATAAGTCGGGGAAGGCTTATCTTTGAGTTTCCATATGGTCGCTGGCCAGGGAAGACACCCAGTCCTTTGAGACCTGAAGATTCCCGATAAGGGCTCTGCAGGGTAGCCCTGTCCCGCTTGCCCTACTTGGGCTAGAGAGGGCCTCAGACCTTCACTGAGTCAGGCTTCGTGTGGGGGCAGCATGCACACCCCACCTCTCTCTCTGGGAAGCACCCGCTCCCAGGTGACCATGCAGGCCTCTTTTCCAGGCGGGACACAACTTTTACAATGTGGACATGAGCTACGTGAAGAGGCTGTGTGGCACCGTGCTGAAAGGACCCAGGCTTCCTCAGAAGTGAGTGCCTGCGCACAGCAGCAGGAGGCGGGGTGGGCCGTGGGAGAAGCCACCTCCCGGGCTCCCTGCAGCTGGCAGAGAGGCTGCCCGAGGAGCAGGGCTCAGTCTCGGGGCTAGTGTCTTCTCCCTAGTAACTTGTTCGGATGGATTTAGAAGCCTGATGGGAAAGAGACCAGGTCTAACTACAAAGTCTGGGTGGGCTCCCTGTGAAATAATTTAAGAAAAACTGAGGCAGGACCAGAAGCGCCCAGCGGCACACCCCACTGTATACTGAGCCCGCAACGAATCCAGAGAGGCGGTGCGGTGGTGACCCGGGCTGCAGGGCAGAGCCCACCAGCTGGGGAGGCTCGGCTTCTCTGCAGACAGCCTGGCATCACACAAGCATGCCCCCTCGGCAGAGGGGGCGATGGGCGGGGAGGCGGCTTTCGAGGCACCCTTATGACAGAGGCGTTGCTGTGCCCAGAATGGACTTTGCTGACGACATTGACCTGCCTGAGAGCTTCGACGCCCGGGAAAACTGGCCCAAATGTCCGACCATCAAGCAGATCCGCGACCAGGGCTCCTGTGGCTCCTGCTGGGTAAGGCTCACTGGCCGAGGGGACAGCAGTGGGGGCACGAGGGATCCTGAGAGAGGGCATGTGTGATCCAGGGTGACGTGTCGCGTTACAGAAGGTCAGCGCGTCTCACGTGTACAGCGTTGTGGAAACGATCGTGAACCCTGCGCTTCTGTGAAAGAGCAGAGATGTCACTTGGAGGCTCATGTGCCTCTACCCAAACCATGGTCAGACAGTCATGGGCTGCCAGAACATAAGTATCTGTTTTTGGAAAAGGTACAAACAATTGCGTTCAGCTGGGCTGTCTAGAGAAGCAAATGTAGGGGCACTCGTGTAAGATAGAGCTTTCTGTCCAAAAACTTTATAGCCTAACTCAAGTGCCTAAGTCTGATAGTAGTCCATAAGGCCTTCTTCGTTTCCGTCTGCATCAACAATCTTCTTGTGTTTTTTGAAAAAAAAAAAAAAAAAAACCCAAAATGACAGTTTCAGACATGACTGAGGAACCAGGTGGAGCTCTGGGGTGGGTCTGCCCCTTGCTACGAACAGCCTGGCGCCAGGAGGGACCACCATCCAGAAGTGCCCACTGTGGCCCTCCCCAGGCGCTGGCTGGAGCGTGCGTGCCGTCTCCTCTCTCCCCGGGGGACCAACAATCCAGACATGTTGGCCTCTCACCCGGGTGGGTTTGTCCCTGCAGGCATTTGGGGCCGTGGAGGCCATCTCCGACCGGATATGCATCCACACCAATGCCAACGCCAACGTGGAGGTGTCTGCCGAGGACCTGCTCACCTGCTGTCACATGGAGTGTGGGGAGGGGTGAGTGTGGAATAGTGCT
>PVJH01031847.1:0-23313 GCA_004026705.1 Nesogale talazaci
TGTAGAGAGAGTGTAAGGTCACACAAAATCACTGAAGATTTTCACTGGTGAGCCCACCAAGTTGTATAATGCTGTCATCAGATATGAGTTAAAATGGGACAATTAAAGCTAGTGACTAATCAGAAATCCTGGCCATGTCTCATAAGATTCATAGAATGAGAGCTATTCTGAGAGCTAAGTCAGTAAATAAACATAACTGGACCTTCACTGTACCAAAGAACAAAGCTCTGCAACCTTTTGTTCTCTTTTTGTTTTGTCCTTGTTATTGTTGTTTTGTCTACCAATATAAGATAAGCATGGGAAGCCAGCCTGAGGGAAAAGCAGTGGGATTGATGGTTCTGAGGGACCTGGGGTGAGGGAGAGGTAGGGGAAGGGAGTAATGAGTGAACAATGCCCTAGATAGGGCGACAACTAGGGAATTAAAAGCAGCAATGAGGAGGAGTCATAGGTTCTAGCAGCAACCTAGTTGAGAGGAATTACTAAGAGGAAGGAGAGGGGTGAATGTGATGGTGGGAAAGGAGGAAGCTAAAAGGAAGCAGGAAAGATCTAGTATACAAAAAACTATGGTCAGAGGTATGAACATATGTTTGCACTTATGTAAATATATTAATTCATAAAAATAGAGGTATTAGCCTATGTACAAATATTTATATGGGAATACATTGAGGAAATGGATGTACTATGGCAAGAACACTTTGTTCTAACAATCTGGCATTCTGTGATGCTCGTTCTCCTGACACGATCGCTGAAGACAAAATGGGTACACAAGCAAATGTGGTGAAGAAAACTGATGGTGCCCAGTTCTCAAAAGATATAGCATCTGGGATCTTAAAGGATTGAAGTTAAACAAGCAACCATCTAGCAGAGAAGCCACAAAGTACACATGGAAGAAGCACACTTGCCTGTGAGATCATGAGGAGTCAAAGGAATCAAGTAACAGGTACTAGAAGACCCAAACAAACAAACAAACAAACAAACAAAAAGGAAACATATTGTTGAGAACAAGGAAGATCAGCAAGAGCAGACACAAAACCCATCTGTAGACAACAGGACATACCTTCACAGAAGTGTCACAAGGAAGAGATGAATCAACCAGGGTGCAGCATAGCACCAATGAAACACACAATATTCTTCTGGTCTTTGAGGCTTCCTCACCAGCCACTATCAGGACACCAGTCCTGTCTTTCAGTTCTGGCTCAACCAGAGCATGTACGCAGGTACAGGTAAGAGCTTATGACACATGGAATCCAGGTCAGATAAGGCTCTCAGGAAAGAAATAGGGGTAGTAATACCAGGAGGGGAGGTAAGGGGGAGGATGAGGGAAGGAAGGGGGAACTAATTGCAATGATCTACACATAAGAGACAGCGGTCTGCAAAAGATATGAAAACAATAATGATTTATGATTTATCAAGTAGTCACGAGGGTGGGAGGAGGAAGAGAGGAAAAAAAGAAGATCTGATACCAAGGGCTCAAATAGAAAGTAAATTTTTAGAAAATAGTGATGGCAACGTGTGGAAATATGCGTGATACAATTAATGTATGGATTATTGTGAGCTGGAAAAGTCCCCAATAAAATAAATTAATTTTTATAAAAAGAATACATCTCTGGGTAAATAGAACAGAACATTTGAACAGAACATTCTTATCTTCTTGAATAAGAATATGTATGTATATATGAATTCAAGAAAGAATCATAGACATATCTGCTGGAGTATGTAGATGTGATACATGAGACAATGGGAAAAGGGGAAAATAGTCTAGAGTCACGTTATCTATATTCCATTATGGTTTTTTTTCCTATCAGGGCAGAGTGTGAATGCAGTCCCCCACTACCATAAATTATACAGCCAAGTTTCCCACATGTGGGGAAATCTCAGGGGTCAGCACATCCGGAGTGCAATGGATAAGCCTCACCATGGGAAAACCACCTTCGTGATCATGGTATTTCCCCTACCAGGTAAGTATACATTTTCTTTCTTTCTTTTTTTAAAATCATTTTATTGGGGGCTTATACAACTCTTATCACAGTCCATACATCTATCCATTGCATGCAAAGCACATTTGCACATTTGTTGCCATCATCATTCTCAAAACATTTTCCACTTAATCCCATGGTTTTAGCTCTTCTATATTCCAATTGTAACAAAAACACTTATTTTAAGTAGACAAGTATGTATTTTGGAGTCATTGAACCATCCACAACAAAAATTCATAGGAGTTTTAGTTGATATTGCAATAGAAATTTCACCACGCTCTACTTGCCAACAGAGAAGTATACTCTCTTTTCCAATGTTCATGTTATATTCACTTAAGTAGACCAGTTGTCCAATCCAGGAGAACTGGTGCATTTAGTTGTCATGTCTCTTTAATCTGTAACAGTTTCTCCGTCTTGCTCTTAGGAAATTGACATTTTTGAAGAGTACAGACCAGTTCCTTTGATTTTGGTCTGAAATTTCCTCATGACTTAAACATTTTTGTCAGCAATACTAGAGAAATGATGCTGTGGTCTTTGCAGTGCTTTATATCACGAGGCATAGGATGTAAACTTGTTCCAGCACTGGTGATGCTGACTTGTATCACTTGATTAAAACGGTATCTTCCAGGTACATTAATTTAGAAGTATAAACAATTAGAATATATCACTTATTAATTAATAAATTGGTAATAAACATTTTAACAGATATTTTGAAACTCTGCAAGTATGCTTTTCCTTATCCAATTTTCCACTGACTAGTTTTACTGTCCACTGATGGTTTTAGCCTGAATCTACTATAAAAATGATCCCAGTTGTTTATGCCGTTATCCTTTCTACATTCACTGGCACACACCCTACCATAAGGTAGAACTTTTCTTTCTCCCAATAAATAAATTAGGCAGTATGATAGATTCATGTCATAAATTCTTATTTTACTCAATAGGGTAATAACAATCATTTCATTCAATGGATGATTGAATAATTAAAGTGTATTGAATAATGATTCAATAATATTGAATCTAACTAATCATTGGGTAACAATCTATTATCATCATTAGACATCTTTTAAAAAATTATTTATTCATCTTCAGCATTTCAAATGTCTGCAGGTTTCATTGATCTATAATTCATGTGTCATACAATTCAACAGTTCAGTCACATCTAGAAGAGTTGTACAATCATCACAATCAGTTTTAGAACATTTTCTTCATTTGTGCCTTCATCGTTATTAGCTCCCCAATTATTAGTCACCTTAACGTACACATGATCCTAGACTTAACCCCTGGGGACCAATTTAATATAGATGTGTTCTTGTGGCATATCTTGATTATTCTGTGGGCTTTTTCTTATAATCTGGTTCAAAAAGACATTCAGATCTCATTTTCATTTATCCTGTCTCCAACCTAAAGTTGGGCATTCTTCTAAAGAGTCCTGATTCTTTTATTTAATTTTAATAGTCTTAATGGCCTATAATATAACTCACTGGTTTAAACAAATTAAAAAAGAATTTTGAAGCCATCACCATAATTTCAATATTTTCTTCTTCTTATACTCCTTATTGTTAATTCTCCCACATTATTGAATCTCCTCTGCCACAACCCTAAGACACTATTAGTCCAGATACTGTCTTTGTGGATTTGCCTATCCTGGGTGATTCTTATTCATAGACAGTGATATTAGGAAATGAAGATCCGAGTGACAATTACACTCATTGTTCCTGGAGCAACATTTCCTGTGTCCTCTCAGCTCACAGAGATAGGAAATTTATATTCTTCTACTCACATTTTATTCTGCAAAGCAAATCATATTTCTATACTTAACTCCAGTGAGTATGCTGTTTTTATTAGGTGCAGTCAAGTGAATTCTGACTCAGAGTGACCCTGTGTACAACAGACAAAAATTTTTGCTCTGCCTTTGACATCCTTACAATAATTGCTGCATTGGAGTCCATTGTTAGAGCAGCTGTGCCCATCCATCTCCTTGAAGGTCTCCCCCCTTCCTATTTTGGTATCAACTGTTCATCCTACACCACTCTGCATCTATGTTGGGTTTGTTAATTCATTGCAATGGTCACACAGAACTCAGACAGTACTCACAAATACCAGGGTGGGGGTGGCGGTTATCAGGGAAGTCAATAGGCAGTAAGATACAGTCATTGGTTGCCTTAGCCAGTAGCTAAGTCTACCACTGGTCTTTGGTCTCTCAGCTACATTGATCCTTGGGCTTTGTTTCTAAGGACCAGGGAGGCAGTCTGTCTGTGGCTCGGTCCCACAGTTCCATAGCTTCACAGCAGGTGAGGAAGCAAGTACTCCATTATCTTGGTGTTGCTCTTCTGAGTCTCTGTACCATTATCTCTGAAGCATCTGGTTTGGCAGCCTCGTCACTTCAGAGCTCTTGAACGTTCTTTCCAAAATCCTTGGATCTCTCTCTGCTGTTGCTTCAAAGATGGCTCATCCTTACAGTCAGGAAGTTAATAACAAAAACTGGCCAATCCCCTCTAATCATGGTCCACAGGCCCTGTTTAGATAGTCAACTCAATCATTTGGTGGGAGTTAATGAGGCTTGGGTAGAAGACCGTAATAAGAAATCTCACCTCACCAAACAGTTCTTTTAGGTATGGTGACTGTATCTTCCTGCCACCTCTCTTGATGCTTCCTGCATCTTTTAGCATTTTTCCCATAAAATCCTTCAATCTGGCAACTTAAAGCTAATATTTTTCTCCATCCCCTTCAGTTTAAGGAATGCTTAATGGAACAGGATTATGGAATCTAAAGACTACTTGATGTGTTCTTTCTTTTTGTTTTCTTAAATCCATCTTTGCACATTTGTAATACTTTATCTTCTCAAGCTGTCCTTTGAAATTTCTCTTCACCGGTTTTACCCTATAATTTCTTCCCCTTCAGCTGCTTTACATCCAAGAGCAAATTCCAGACATCCATTTTGCTCTTTCCCTTCTTTCCTGTCTATTTAAAGCTCCTTTCCTTTTTTTGTGGATGCTATTCTTGATTTCATCCTATGACTTGTCTGGTCTTTGGTGCTTAGTGGTCAGTGAGTCAAATGTATTCTTGAGGTGGTTTTTAAATTAAGGGAAAGATATAATTAATTGAGTTTATACTCTGACTTTTGTGGGCTTGATTTAATTTTCTCTAGCTTGAGAAACTGGTGGTCTGTTCTACAGTTGGTGCTTGACCTTGTTCTGACTGGTGATGTTGGGTTTCTCTATTGTCTTTTCACAGAGGTAGTCAATGTTATTCTGGTATATTCCATCTGGGGGAGGTCCCCGGGCAGAAAGCAAAGATACCTAAACCACTGTAAACAAGTTGATTTCAGCTCATAGTGACCCCATCCCCAATATGAAATTGTTCCATAGGATGCTGAAATCTTTGATGGAGCTGACAGCTTCACTTTTCTTCCATTTAGAAGCTTCATGGATTTAAACAGCTGATTTACGGTTAGCAGCATGATTTTTAAACTGCTGTACTACCACATGTCCTTTCCCCTGTGAACAGTTACTATTTATATTGTTGCAAGATTCTATCATGAGATCTCAAACACGCTATCTCTCATTAAGGTCATGTTCTCCAGCTGCTGATCTATCCTTCTTTATTTTCTGCCTTTAAAGTCCAATCCTCAGTAATTATCCATGCATCCTGATTTCATGTTTGATCAATTGCAGATTACAAAAAGTTGGTAAAAGTGGCAGTTTATATTTTTAGCATTCGTAGTTGTGAACATTTGAATAATAGTCTGGTGTTCTTTGTAGTTAGCTGACGATTAGTCTTTCACTGACAACACTATACTTCAGGGTAGATCTTGAATTTTTTTATTTTTTGTAATGATAAATGCAACACCTTTCTTCTTAAATCTATCATTCTAGGCATAGTAAACCCATGACTGTCTGATTCAAAATGGCTAATGCTAGTGTGTTTCAGCTTACCAATGCCCAGGATATTAATCTCTATGTACTGATTAATTTTTTTATGATTTCCAGTTTTTTTTATTCATACTTTGTTATTCATTCTTAGATTCTTGCGGGCTGAGCCCAGGTAGTATAGTGGTTAAGTGTGGGACTGCAGACCACTGGCTTGGCAGTTCAAATCCAGTAGCAGCTCTCCAGGAGCAAGGCTGGGCCTCCTACTCCCACCAGAGGGCAGTGATGCCCCCCCCCAAAAAAAACATACTTAGATTCTTGTATATTCCACATTCCAAATATTGAAGGATGTTTCCAGGTATCTTTTCTCATTTTAAATCATGTCACGTCAGCAAGGTCCTAAAAGTTGTGTTCCCGTCTGTGTCACTAAGTTCAACTCTATGGAAGGAGGCAGCTCTTCCCCAGGCTTTCAAATGTAATTTAATTTGATATTTTATTTATTAAAAGTCTTATTGAGGGCTGAGCCCTGGTGGCGTAGTGGTTGTGCGCGGAACTGCAGCCCACTGGGATGGAGGTTCAATTCCAGCTCACAGGAGCAAAGGCTGGGCCTCCTACTCCCACCACCTGAGGGCAGTGATGCCTAAAAAAAAAGTCTTATTGGGACATAATCCAAATATACAATTTAATCATTCTACCATATCAAGAAATATTGTACTATCATCACCACAATCAATTTTGGAACATTTTAATTTTCTTGTACACTTTGTTATTAGCTCCCCCTAACCTTCCCTGCCATATACCCAAGAGACTATTGATCCAGTTATTGTGAGTGCCTTTCTGCCTGAGTTCTGCCTTTCAGTATTATATCACACAATGTTTTACAATTGCTACAAGATTTTGAATAGTGGTCATTGAGAAATGTAATTGTACCACAGCACCAGAAAGAGTATGTTTTAAATAATCCTCATGATGTATTAGTGTTTACTTATTGCATTGTTAATTGTAAGTCCAGCGGTTTGAAACTACCTCCTCCTTGGAAAATAGATGAAGCTATCTACTCCTGTAAAATATTAGTCTCAGAACCTCACAGGGGCAATTCTACTTGGTTCTATATGGCTCATGAGTCAGAATTGACTCTATGGCATTGATTTTGAATTCAGACTGCTGAAAGTATTATTCAATTCTGTAAGTTCACAAAGAATGACAACAGTCACAAGCAAAACTAAACATAGCAGGCTGGTATGATTTAGAAAGAAAGAACAATAGGAAAAAAATCCATGTGTCTACTGCACACTATGACTCATCCCCAGTCAACTTTCTTATTATTTCAATATAGATAGTTTAAGTGGTTACAGGGAGTCCAACATACACTACATACTAGGGGTAGCCCCCCTCAAAAAAAACAGACCCCTCCCCCAAAAAAGAACTATGTACTTGAGTTGCTTTTTGTCATCTTCAAAGTACTCTCCATTACGCTTAGTACATTTGTCAAGTCTGCAATTCCATTCTTGAATACATTTTTTCAAACTCATCTGTTTGGAACGCTGACAGCACCTGCCTCATTTCCTTCTTCACCTCTTATATGTCGTCATATTGCTGTCCTTTCATGTCCCTTTTTATTCGTGGAAACAAAAAACAAGTCTCATGGTGCGAAGTCAGATCAGTAAGTTGTGTCATGAAAAAGAGGCATGCTGTTTTTGCCAAAAACTGGCACAGTTATAAGGCTGCTGTGAGCAGTGTATTGTCATGGTGGCAAAACCAGTCCCCAGTCTGCCACAAATCAGGGCTTTCTTTGACGGCATGCTGTTACATAAACTTTTCAGAACCGCTAAGTAGAAAGCTTACTTAAGAGTCTCTAAATGCACTGCTAGTGGCATTTTCATTCATTCCGAAAGTTGACGGAGGTCCAGAACGAGGTTTGCCATCAATCGATATTTCACCTTTTTTGAAACAAGAAAACCACTTGCACACTTGAGTTTTTCCCACAGTGCTGTCCTCCGGAGCTGCGCTCAACACCACAACAGCTTCTGCGGCATTTTCCCCAGGAAACAAAATTTCACAGCCGCATGCTGTTCTCTCAAACTGACCATTTCAAAAAATGAGGTTTCAGTGAAACTACTTTTATGAACACATTCACTGTGACCAGAGAGAACCTTCCCAGGTGACACCAGTGGGGCAACAACTCAGAGCAAGTTGCTGGATGCTCGCCTCAGGAGAAAAATACTTACAACGAAAGCTCCACCCAGTGGAGCTTTTCCCCGT
This sequence comes from Nesogale talazaci, assembly GCA_004026705.1. Lineage (NCBI taxonomy): Eukaryota > Metazoa > Chordata > Mammalia > Afrosoricida > Tenrecidae > Nesogale > Nesogale talazaci. Next base: position 8,110 of record PVJH01031847.1, read on the forward strand.
TTTTTTTTCAGGGGGACACCCCCTCATATTCGGTCTTCTTGTAACACTGTGGGACCAGACGACTAAATTCTCACTAGTGTTTGTGAGCACAAATGATGCATGCGCTCCCATCTCACTTATTTTAAAGAACATGCGTTCCCTTGGACGCCCTCGCTTCCCCAGTCTAGAACATAGACTTCACGTCCCACACACAGCGGGAAGCAATATCCTCAGGACAAGCGGAGGTGACGGGAAGAAAACCTAAGTCCCTCAATGACTGTAAAACTGAGGCCCCACCTTCCTGCACCCCTGGGATGATTTTAACGAAGAACAACCCCACGCTTTTATCTTGTCTAATGGAAATTGTATGTCTACATTTCTCGATTTTGTAAGCTTAGCCTTTATCCCAATTAAAATTATATCTAAAAGTCAATTCTGCAAAAGGGTCTTTGAAACATGAATACAGGTAAATTGATCAAATAGATAGCCAGCCCACAATTAGAAATAAAAGACTTAAAACGTGTGCTTTCTTTGAGGTTATGCAAACAAATGAGATGTCTGAATGAATTGATATTATGGGCAAACATACAGTTCTTAACTCTGTCTCACAGAAAGGCTGAAATTGTTTCATAGTATAGGAAAATGAATATAATCAAATAATCAAGGTATATAAAATTCAAATGCCATGAAACTATTAAGCAGAAAGAAGAAAAATTTCAATTCTACATTCAAATTAGCATAATTTTGTCACTAAAATGACCAAAATAACAAATATTAGAAATTATGTATCTGTAAACAGGATGCCATTAGAAAAATCACAGATTTTCTATTTGTCTACTTGCAGATATAATCAAACAGCACAGTAAAAGTAGAATGCACAATAATGCTGGTGAATTTAGCTATTAGGAAATATTTTAATATAATGATCTACAAAAAGAGAGAAAATTAAGGTATATGAGCTTTAAACAAAAATTTACATACAGTTTTCATTTAAAAAAAATATTTGTTGCTGTTGTATGTGCATCGAGTTGATTCCTCTTCATACAACCTTTATGATAGGATAAAACTGAACCATAGAGTTTCCTAGGTTGAAATCTTGTAATGGTGGAAGCAGAGTGCTAGATCTTTCTCAGAGGTGAATTTGAAATGCCAAGTGTTTAACTACTGTGTCACCAGGATTCTTTAACATGTCTTTGATAGAAATCATTGATAGAAATATCTTTATTCTAATTTTATACATACTGAAATATGGTTCACTATATATATATATATAATGTTATAGTAAGTTTCATTGGACACATTTTCACTAAAATAGAAAACAGAGAGAATATTTCTATCAATACTTTGATTCAGTATTACTTGGAAAATCAGGCTGGTGGAATTTAGCAAGAATGACTAGTAAAAATAAAAAGGAGGAAGAAAAATCATTTTTCCCATTCAATATTCTCTATAACCTGGAAAATCCAAAAGGATCAACTGAAAAATATTTTAAATAAAAGAGAAAATTCAGGAAGGTGGCTACTTACAATATTAAATGCATAGACATATAGTTTTCATGTGACCAAACAAATACCATTAACTAACTGAAAAGTACATATTTAAAGATATCACAGGAAATATTAAATACGGAAGAGCTTTCAAAATTGTGAGAGGCTTATAAGAATAAGGACTTTGAGTCTTGTTAAGAGACACAGAAAAAGAGTGGAATAAATTTAGATTACCTACCATATTCTTACTTAAAATGAAGTAATGTGGTTAAAATGTTGATTCTTCCTAAATTATTCTTTAATTTCAAATAAAAACTCAATAAAATGCCAAGAGGATGCATCTTTTAAACTACACAAAATAATCTCAAATGTAAGAAGTAAACAAATTCTTGAGAATAGCCAGAACAAATCTGTACAAGAAGAAGATGAGGAGCACTATACCATGAAGTAGAACATAATATAAACTTGCAGTAATTAAAACAATCTGGCACATTAGCAAGTAGACCATTAGAAAACAGAGTTCAGAAAGGGATGCCATTTATTAGAGATTTATGAACTGTGACACTACCAATCAGTGAAGAAGTGCCACATTAGTCATTAAACAAAGGAGCAATTGAATAGCAACTGAGAGCAAAATAAACCTTCATCACTACCTTGCTGTTTACATCAAAAATCACTTGAATTTACACTTACATATAAAAAATGAAATCACCAAGGTAATTGTAAGCAAAAAGAGGAAAGTTATTTATAATATTTGGCATAATCCCTTGTAGTTATGAAAAGATGCACTAAAATGAAAATTGTTTTGTGTCTAGTTTGTCAGATGAAGAGTTTTGAAATATACAGCACAGTTGGAATGTATTACCACACCTATTGATATGATTACAAATTGATGTAAGCTGTTTGCAAGGAAGTGTGGCAATTTCAATTGAGTAACTCCATTTCTAAGGATTCAATGAAACATTGAACCTTCATTTAATATTCACAAAAGAATATTTGCAAGAATACTCATTTCAACATTGTTTCTAAAATGTATAAGAAATAAGACAACTTAAATGTCCATTTCTGCACGACTGCCAACTTCTCTGACATATTTATGCAAAGAAATAGTATACAGTCATAAAAAATAATGTGCTGATACACAACAGTATTTAAGTTTTATGATAATGACAAAGTGATAAAGGTATGTAGAGCATGCTTCAGTGGTATGATTTGAATATGCAAATTATAAATATGTCTTCATGTAGATTATACATACACAAACACATGACATCAGGCATACCTGCAACATCTCTGCTCCCTGCAACTCTGCCAAGTAATGTTCCAAGTTCACACTTGTGCCTTTGCTCAGAAATTCTAGTGCTTGTCCTAGTCTCTTTAGGCTGCTATAACAAATTACAGAAAAAAATGGATAAAGCTGAAAACCCAAAATCTATTTGCCGGGTCCCTATCTGGATTGTGTCTCTGGTGAAAGCCTCTCACCATAAACAGGGATACAAATAGCCTTGCTATCAGAGTGCATTGGAGAGTGAACTAATGAAGATGCAGTTAGGTTAAAATTCAGCAGCTCATTATTCATTCTCCCTTTGACTCATGTTAAATTTGCTCCATCTTTTATTATCTTTGCTTCCTTTACAGTTGAAGTTTTTCTCTTATATTATGATAATTGTTGGTTTGGTGTGATTTTCCTTATATGGAATCCAGGATAGGAAAAACTATGGAGATAGTCAATTGATTCATAGGTCATAGCAAGGGAGGCAGGAGGAAATGGGAAGCTGTTAAAAATGAGTATTAGATGCCATCAAGCTCAGAAGGAACAAAGGCCACATGGAAGGACCACACCAGCTTGTGGGACTAAGAATTGTTGAAGGGATCGATTATCAGGTTTCAAGAACTAATAATCATAACATTATATTCTCACTTTCCTGATATGATCGCTGATGACAAATATGTGCATAAGCAAATGTAGTAAAGAAAGCTGATGGTGCCCTGCTATCCAAAAATGTGGCATCTGGGGTCTTAAAGGCTTGAAGGTAAACAAGCGGCAATCTAGCTAAGAAGCAAATCCACATGGAAGACGCACACCAGCCTGAGCAACCATGAGGTGTCAAAGGGATCTGGTATCAAGCATCAGAGACCTAAAAATTATATCATTATAAATGAGGGGGTGTTCAGATTTGGAACCCAAAGCCCATCAATAAATGAAGCGACATCCTCTTACAGAGGGGTTGCAGTGAGGAGATTAACCAGTCTAGATACAGTATAATAGCAATGAAATGTGCAACTTTCCTCTAGTTCTCAAATGCTTCCTCCCACCGACTATCATGATCCCAATTCTACCAGTCAGATTCAGTTAGGCCAGGAGATGTACACAGGAGTCAGAAACATGGGGAATTTAGGATAGATGATCCCTTGGGACTTGTGGGGGGAGTGGTGATATTGTGAGGGTGGAGAGATGGTGGAGTAGAAAGGGGGAATTAATTGCAGGGATCTACATATAACCTCCTCTCTGGGGTGCAGACAGCAGGGGTGGGGTGGGTGAGGTGACACATTAGACAGTATATGATATGAAGAGGTAATAACAACTTGTAAATTATTAGGGGTTCATGGAGGAGGGGAAGGGGGAAGGGAAAATATGGGGAGCTGGAATTAAAAAAAAAAAGAACTAGAGGAAAGGGGGAAAGAGAAGCTTATGCCGAGGGCTCAAGTAGAAAATTTTTGGAAATGAAGATGGTAACATATGTACAAATATGCTTGATACAAATGATGTATTGAATGTTATAAGAGCTGTAAGAGCCCCCAGTAAAAGTATTGGAAAAAAATTAGTACAAGAAAGAAGAAAATGGGGACTTCTGGGAATATGGCGACTGAGTAACACATCCCAGAGGGACTCAGCAGAAATTAGCCCAGGAGATTTACTAAGAGGGAGACTCAGCACTGCTAGATCACAGGAGTAGGATCATAAAGCTAAGAAGGCACCGGTCCACAAGGTTTTGAGGGTCTGGGGGCTTTTGGCTTATCATAGTGGAGGCCAGCTAGGGTTTGACCTTAGCCCCATCACTGTCTTGGCCAGAGCTGGGATCATTGGTAGCTAGCACAGGGGCTTTATCTCAACACAGACACAGGATTAAACCCATTCAAGCCCCAAGGTCAGAGATCAGGGTTCAGCTTGCTACTTTTGTTTCCTTCTCGCTATTCCTCTCAGTCTCAGTGGGCTTAGTTTTTTCCCCCCTCTTTGTCTCTTCCTTTTTCTCTCACACCCCACTGCCAACCTTCAAACCACTCCCCTTACTCTAGGGAATTTATACCTGTACTCCACCCAGCTGAGAGAGCTCCACACTGTGCAGTGCAGACCGCAGCCCGAGGTGGGGAAAGCCCACCCATTCTCCATCAGGGCATATTTCACCCAACTTCTTCCAGGGCCATTCCTATCTGTATGGCCAGGGAGTTCCTATCTGTCTCTGAGGTTCCATGTGACTGACTGAATTTCCTCCCAACTGCTTTAGTGCTTCACATGCCTTAAGGCACCTCAACCAACACTCACCAACATTCCACACTGCTTCAGGGTATTCTGCCCAACCTCTGCAGAGATCTACCTGACCAGGGCAAATCTGTCCACCATTTGTAGTGCTCTACAACAAAGCAGGCAAACCACCAGTCTTCTGTGGCACTCCCCTTGCAGCAGGGACCCCCCACATGCTCTCTGAGGTGCCCCAAGCTGCCATGGGTGACACCATCACGGCTCCTGGTGAGATCACCCAATAAAGCACAATCCTTGTGGGCCCACAACAACCCAAACAGGGTCCCCTGAGAGGATTATACAACTTGCCTTCCAAATAAGAGAATACTGATTGACTAGGGAAAGAATGAAGTCACAGGAATATAAAATGGTAGGTAATTCAAAGAAGCATTCCTATGAGTCTTCCAGAGAGACACAGTGCTCTTTGACTCCATGGAAAATGGCACTCAACTCCTCTAAAATAACACAATGTAAACAACAATCAGCCCCAACGACCTCAACAGGAGAAACAAAAGGCAACGGCAGAACATGTCCCGAAACCAATGACATACATAGACACAGCAGACATTGATCAGCTTCAAAAAGAAATTTTCCGAATGCTGCTTGGAATCATTCAGGATGAGGGAAATAATATAGAAAAATGATGCAGTGGTAGAGTAGGTAAAGTTCATATACAAGAGCTTAGAGACAAGATAACAAAAACCAGTAGCAGACTCACGGACTTCATGAATTAACTGGAGGAGGCAGAGAACTACTCCAGTGACTTAGCGGACAGCCAAGCAGATGTTAACAAAAGTGAACAAAAATCTAATAAGATCATCAGAGAAGCTGAAGAAAACCTGAGCCCTATGTCTAATGTGATGAAGAGGAACAGCATCAGAATAATTGGATAACCCAGAGGAAGACACAACAAAGAAATCACCTGCATCAATAGTGAGAGAATTCTTGGAGGAAAACTTCCCCAGGTTAATGAATGAAAACCAGGGAACAATTCAGAGGGCTGAAATCCCAAGAAGTCACCAAGGCACATAATAGTTAAAATATCCAACTTTGAGCAAAAGGAGAAAATCATGAGCGCAGCTAGGGAAAAGCAAGCAATCACATATAAAGGTTCCCAAATAAGACTATCCCCAGATCTATCAGGCAACACTATGAAGAAGAAGAGAAAGTGGTGTAACATATTCAAAATTAAAAGAAAATAACACAAACCTAAGAGTAGTCTACCCAGCCAAATTATCTATCAAGAAAAATGGAGAAGTAAGTCTTCCCAGACAAGGAAAAAGTCAAAGAATATGTTAGAAAACACCCAGCCCTACAAAAGATCCTTGCAGACTCAGGATGGGCAGAAGAATAGCACTCACCAAGCATAAATAAGAGACTGACACAACCTCACCCAGAAAGCAACAAAGAGAAAACAGCCCCGAAGATAGGATTGGCTTAAGTGTGGAAAGAAGTAAAGAATGACACACACACACACACACTGATAAGAAAAGGAGGTGGGAAAACACCCACCACAAAAGGTAAAAGATCGCATCATAGAATCCACATATGGTGATAATAATCTAAATATCAATGGCGTGAACTCAGGCATTAAAAGACTGATAGAAAACAAAACCCATCATTCTACTTCCTACAAAAGCCACATCTCAAAATTATAGACAAAAACAGGCTGAGGATCAAAGGCTGGAGAATGATATATCAAGCAAAGAGCAATTCAAAAATATCAGGAGTTGCGATCTTAGTCTTGGGTAAAGTTGACCTCAATGTGCAAACCATGAAAAGAGATAAGGAGGGACACTGCATAATGCTCAAGGGAAAGGTAGACAAAGAATTACTAAGCATTTTAAATATATATTCCCTGAATGAGAGACCTGCTGAATACATCAACTAAACATTCCTAAAGTTGAAAAAGAAATCACAGCCTCAAGATTTATAGTGGTGACTCCCATAAGTGCTCTCTGAGAAAGATAGATCACAGGGAAAGAAACTCGACAAGGAGGCTAGAGATCTAAACACGACAATTAAACCATTTGACCTGATAGATATTTACAGAGCTTTTCAGGCAAATACAAAAATGCACATTATTTTCAAGCCCACATGGCACATATTCAAAGATAGACCGCATGGTGAAGCATAAGGAGAATCTACATAAATTTAAGCACATTGATATCAGACAGACTTCACTGTTAGGCACTGTGTCATGAGGCTGGAAATCAACAAAAGGATGATGAAGAAAACAAGAACAAATCATTGGAAGATGAATAGCTCTCATTGCAAAAGGAGTGTGCACTGGCCCAGATCAGAAGTGGAATTAGGAAATATCTAGAAACATATGATAATGAAAACACAACATTCCAAGACACAACAAAAGCAGTTATCAGAGAAAGTTTTCTAGCAATACATGCACACTTAAAAAAGGAAGAGAGACTCATGATTGATATGCTGGCACAAAATTAACAACATCTAGAGCAGAGTCAGCAGGACAATCCTACGAATAGCAAAAGAGAAATAATAGAAATCAGGGCTGAGATTCAGGTGAGGGAAAATAAGAAAACTATGGGAAAGTTAATGCTACTAAAAGTTGATTCTTTGAAAAGATAAACAGAATTGACTGAACAATAGCAAACCTAACCAAAGAAAGGAGGGAACAAATTTCAATAGCAAGAATGACTGATAAAAGGGGGGACATTACAGCAGACCTTAATGAAATCAAAAGAATAGTTTCACAGTACCATGAAGGACTGTACTCCAATGAATTCAACAACATAGAAGACATAGACAAATTTTTGGGAAAGCAATCCCTCTCTAGACCATCCCTGATAGACATCAAGAATCTCAACAGACCCATAACAATAGAAGAAATACTTAAGGTTATCAATGGATTACCAATAAAAACAGCACAATAACAAAAAAAAATCCTGGAGCAGATGGCTTCACAGGAGAATTATACCAAGCATTCAGGGAAGAACTGACACCAACCCTACACAAACACTTCCAGAACATAGAAAAATACAGAAAGCTCCCAAACTCCTTCTATGAAGCTAGAAGCTGATACTGAAACCCACAAGGATCCCACAAGAATCAAGAACTACAGATCAACATTCCTAATGAATATTGATGCAAAAATACTTAATATAATACTGACCAATAGAATACAAAAGTAGATAAAAAATTCACCATGATCAAGTGGGATTCATACCAGGGATGCAGGAATGGTTCAACATATGAAAGACCATTAGTTTCACATGCCACATTGACATGAAAAACTATAAGAACCACATGATAATATCGTTAGATGCATAAAAAGCATTCGACACCATCCAACACCCATTCCTGTTTAAGATACTCAAGAAGATTCTCAGGAAGGAAAATTTCTGAAGACAATACAAGCTATATATGAAAAACCAACAGCCAAGATGGTAGTCAATGGAGAAAAGATTAACACAATCCCACTGAAAATGGGGCTCAGACAGGATGCCCCCTTGTCCCCACTTTTATTTATCATCCCACTGAAGGTTTTAGCTAACAACATAAGGCAAAGAGAAGACATCATAGGTCTTCTGGGGTAGAAAGAGGTGAAACTATTGTTATTTGGAGATGATATGATTTTATATATGGAAATTCCCAAAAGCTCCATGAGGGAGTATTGTAAGCAACAGAGGAGTATGGCAGAGTGGCAGGATACAAGATCAACAAACAGAAGTCTATCTGACTGGTATATACACTGGATAAGACCACAGAAGGGGAGATAAAAAAGTGATACCCTTCACAATAGCCAAGCACAACTTGAAATATTGAGGGATATGCCTCACTAAAAGGAAAAAAAAAAGATCTATATGAGGAAAACTACAGAGCGCTATTAAAGAAACCAATCATGATCTCAACAAATGAAAGAATATCCCATGCTTGTGGATTGGAATGTCAGTTCTGCCCAAGGCACTCTATAAATTTAATGCAATCCTGATATAAATTCCCTCATCTTTTTTCAAAGAAATGGAAAAAACTGATTACCAACTTCATATGGAGTGGGGGAAGCCCAGAATTAGAAGACACTGTGGGAGGGCTTGCTTTAGGTGGGTTTAGCACATATTATACAGCCACAGTGGTCAAAACCACATGATATTGGTATAATGGCAGATACCCAATGGAAAAGAACTGAAAAACCCAGAAATAAAGTAATCAGCATACAGACAATTGATCTTTGATAGAGTGTCCAAAAATACCGAATGGGAAGCAGATGCCATCTTTAACAACTGGTACTGGAAAAAAGTGGGTATCTGTCTGCAGGATAATGAAGCAAGATCCTTTATCACTCCATGCATGAGAATAGACTCAAGGTGGGTCACAGACCTCGAAGTAAAACCCCAAACTATTAGGGCCATCAGTGAGGGAATTGGGACACACCTGATAACTTTGGCACAAGGAATACATAGGCTACTGGAAATATGGAATGACACAAACACAGAGGAGGCACAAACTGATAAGTGCGGTATACTGAAGATAATACACCAGGGTACATTGACAGAATTCACGAGCGTAATGAGAGATTCATGGACTGGGAAAACATCTTTATCAATGACAAATCAGACAAAAATTCCTTATTGCTAAAATCTATCATCCTCTGCCAGCTAAGAAGAAGAAGAAGAAGAAGAAGAAGAAGAAAACCTAATTGCCCACTGAGGAGGTTGGCAAAGGACCAGCACAGAAGTTTCACAGGGGCAGAAATCCAAAAGGACAATAAACATGTGAGAAAATGTTCCTGATCATTAGTCATAGAGAAACGCAAATTAAAGTAATAATGGGATACCACCTAACATCCTCAAGGATGTCCCAATTCAAAAAATCAGAAAACAACAAGTGCTGGAGGGACTGTGGGAAGACAGAAACTCTTATCCACTGCTGGTGGACCTGTATATATGTACAGCCACTATGGAAATTGATTTGACTATATCTAAAAGAGATGGCAATTGAGCTACCATACAACCCAACAATCCCCCTACTAGGCATATATCCAGAAGAGACAAGAAGCAAACCACGGCCAGACATCTGCGCCCCAGTGTTCAATGTAGCACAGTTCACAATTGCAAGGAGTTGGAAGCAACCTAAGTTTCCATCAACTGACGAATGGATTAAAAACTGTGGTACATACATACAATGGTGTACTATGCATTTCTAAAAAGCAGTGATGAATGTATGAAGCACATCGCCAGATGAAAGAATTTATGCTAAGTGAAATAAGCCAAACACAAAAAGATAAGTACAACATGGGTCTGCTGAGGTAAACTTTAAAAAAGAAATGCAAAAGGGGCATAGGGAAAAAGCTACTGTATACAAGCATTACTAGGGTGAAATCCACGTAGTATGGCAGGGGCCAGACAAAATCCAGGGATTTTGGCAGGGATACAGCAGCCAATTAAAAAGGAGGAGGTAAAAATGGAGGGGAGGAAGAAATGTGTAGAGGGAAAATAGGGCAGCAACACACCCAAAGGGAAGGTATTGTTTATATATCCACAGGGAAAAGTGGACCAGACTTCAATCTGGTGCTTCAAGATGTGAAGGTAACATACAAGAGGTGAAGGTATGAAATAGGGAACCAGAACAGCGGTCTGAGGGCCCAGCCCCAATAGAATTTACTTTAGAGGATAACACTGAATCTGCAATTCAGGGAGAAAGACATATCTGATTGGACCACATGAGAGCAAATGACGGGGTAAGAAGAGAGAGTGGAGCCCAAGTCTGGCCCACCAAGTCTTGAGAACGATATCCCTGCTCAGAGCAGCCAAAGCACAGAGAAGACTATATGGCTGGCACCACTAGGAGACATGACATCCCTCACTCACCCAAAGGCCTGCAGGGAACAACACTGGAGGCACAGTGTGGGAATTGCATCCGATCTAGTGCCACCACATCACGGCAAAGCACTAAGGGAGTACAACAGAACAGCAAGGGAAGTAGAACAAGGAAGTGCCGAGGTTAGTACCAAAAATGGACTTTGGGACCAGGGCGTGGCACCTCATCAGACTCAACCAGAAAACACAACTATAGACCAAAAAATAGTCTGAACCATTTACAAACTTCTCTCTCTTTTTGTCATTGTTTTATTGTGGTTGTTGTTTTTTTTTCTTTTGTTGCTTTGTTTTGTTCTACCTTGTTTTTGTGCATGTTATTATTTCCGCAGGTCTAGCTAGATAAGATAGGCTGGATCAACAATCTGGAGGAGAAAACAATAGGACTTCCGCTTCTGACGGGCCATGGGAGGAGGTGGGGGAAGGAAATGGTGTTAACAAACCCAGGGACAAGGGAACAACAAGTGATCCAAAATTGACGGTGAGGAGGGTGTAGAGCATGATCAAGGGGAATGTAACTGAGAGGAATTACTGAAACCCAAATGAAGGCTAAGCATTTTAGTGGGACAAGAGAAAAGTAAAAGGAAATAGAGGAAATAAATAGCAGTCAAAGGGCATTTATAAAATAAAGGCATGGACATTTGTAAATATATTTATATATGATGGAGAAGTAGATCTATGTGCATATATTTATAGTTAAGTATTATGGTAGCAGATGGACATTGGACCCCCACTCAAATATTCGCTCAATGTCAGAGTACTTTGTTTTATTAAACTGGCATTCCATGATGCTCACTTCCCCAACATGATCGCCGACGACAAAGAGGGTGCATGTGAAGAAAGCTGACAGTGCCCAGCTATCACAAGATAGAGTATCAGGAGTCTTAATGACTTGAAGGTAAACAAGTGGCCATCTAGCTGAGAAGCAACAAAAAACCCACATGAAAGAAGCACACCAGCTTGGGTGATCGTGAGGTGCCAAGAGATCAAGTATCAGGCTTCAAAGAACAAAAAATCATGTCACTGTGTGCTCACCTTCCCAATATGATTGCTGAAGACAAATAGGTGCGCAAGCAAATGTGGTGAAGAAAGCTGATGGGTGCCTGTATATCCAAAGACCCCGTTAGGGGTCTTACAGGCTTGAAGGTAAACAAGTGGCCATCTAGCTCAGAAGCAACAAAGTCCTTATGGAAGAAGTATACCAGTGTGACCAGGAGGTGTCGAAGGAATCAGGTATCAGGCTTCAAAGAATAAAAAAAATCAAATCATGTTGAATGAGGGAGCATGCAGATTAGGGACCCAGGACCCATCTCTAGGCAACTGGACATCCTTTTACAGAAGGTTCGTGGCGAAGTGATGAGTCAGTTGGGGTGCAATATAGAAATGATGAAACATACAACTTTCCTCTAATTCCTAAGACCCTCCTCTCCCAAACTCCCTCCACTATCATGAGTCTAATTCTACTCTACAAATACAGCGAGGCTAGAGGATGCACACTGGTACAGATAGGAACTGGAAACACAGGGAATCCAGGACAGATGATTCCTTCATCACCAATGCTGACAGTGGCAATATACCAGGAGGATGAGAGGGGGGCGAGGCTAGAAAAGGGGAACTGATTACAAGAATCTACATATAACCTCCTCCCTACGGATGGACAAAAGGAAAGTGGGTGAAGACAGAGTTAGACAGGGAAAGATATCCAAAATAATAATCATTTATAAATTATCAAGGGTTCATGAGGGAGAGGGGATCAGGGAGGGAAGAGAAAAAACAAAGAGTTGATATCAAGGACTCAAGTAGAAAGCAAACGTTTTGAGAATGATGATGGCAACAAATGTACAAATGTGCTTGGCACAATGAATTTATGTACGGATTGTCCTAAGAGTTGTACAAGCCCCCAATGAAAAGAAAACATGAAAGAACCAGATGTTCTAAAACTTATTGTGATGATAGTTGCACAACTCTTTAATAAGTTTAAACTTTGAATTTTACAATATATGAATTGTATGCCAATAAAACTTTAAAATTAAAAACAAACTCCCCAAATTTCTCTCACCTCCCACCCCTTTCCCCACATTCTCCTTATTCTCCTGGTATCACTACTCCCACATCTGTTTCTGAGGGATTCATCTGACCTGGATTTCATGTGTTGTGCAGTTTTCCACTTTTTTATTTGATGGACTGCCTCTTGGTCTTATGTACAGGTTCCCCATGAGCACAATTAAAAGTTCTGGAACTCTCCTTTTCATTCAGTATTTGTCATAGTTTGTTATGATCCACACAGTTAAATACCTTTGCAAAGTCAATAAAACACAGAAATATCTTGGTATCTTCTGCTTTCAACAAAGTTCCGTCTGATATCATCAATGGTATCCATCATTTCATAACCTCTTCTGAATCCAACTTGAATTTTTGGTGCATTCCTATCAATATACTGCTCAACTATTTTCATGAAATTATCTTCAGCAAAATTTTGCTTGTACAACATATTCATGGAATTGATCCTTTCCACATTCTGTTGGATCACCTTTCTTTGGAATAGACATAAACATGGATTTCTTCTAGTCAGCTGATCAGATAACTTTCTTCACAATATTTTGACATAGACAAGAGTCTCCATTTATTGGACAGTCTCAATTGGCATTCATTCAACTTCTGAAGCCTCTCTATCTTTAGGGCTTACTTCTTCCTTACCTTACACTCTTTATGGGTTTTGTGTGATGTTTAAGATACCTTCCTGTTATTAACTTCAAAAAGAAAAGTTTTCCAATTTAATTTTTTACTCTTATGTCTTTAATTCATTCAGGATTTTTGTATAGTGTGAGATGCATTTCTAAACTACAGTTCTTTTTTCCTCCAAATGTGTAATCAATTTCTTAACCTCAATAATTTAATAGCTCATTCTAATACTTGATTTACTTCACTTTATTTTTCTACCTTCATTGTATTATGTGCTACAGATGGTTGCCAATAAGACAGATTCTGAAACAGCCTACTTAAGTCTGAGTCCTAACTCCACCACAAATTAGCTATGTTGCCTTTGGCAAGTCAAGTCACTCACCTTCATGGTTTCTTATTCTTCTCCTCACTAATGAAGATAACAATAGTACTTACCTGAGTAGGGTTGTTTTTCAATTGCTTATAGTACTGCAAGACACAAATAAATGTTCCAGGTGTGCATGAAAAGGCTACATATTTTAATAGTTGGACACTAAACTCTGTAGTTTGATTAAGTCAAATTTTTACTGATAATAAATTATTAATATGATCACCACTTTTCTTTGTCTAGTTGCTCTATTAATTATTAAGAGAGGTAAAACAGTAAAGTAATTCAATGTACAATTCTTTCAATTTTGTTGTATTTAAGCCTATAGTTGCTAAGGAAAAAAGATGGGGATTTCTAGTCCTGTAAACAGTTATAGTCTCAGAAATTCACAGTGTCAGTTCTATTCTGTCCTATAGAGTCTCTGTGAGTTAGCATCTGTTCAATAACAATGAGTTTGGTTTTTGTCGTGAATTTGGGGAATGTGATATGGAAATTGTTTTATCTTGTTGGCTCACTTTTCTTTTATCGTTCTCTATGCATCTCACAGTTTTGCTTAACTTTTATGTTGTATATTTGCTGTTTGTGTCATTCCGGGTCGACTTGGGAAACAAATGCACAGACACTCATGTGTATAATAGAGAACTTTATATCAAAGAGTAAACTACTCCAGCCTTGGTCAAATGAAGTCCTTAAGTCCAGTATTTACCCATATATCCAATATCAATCTATAAATTCCTCTTCACACTCACACAGCACATGCACTGACACCGAATTCAGAAAGATCCCAGGCCAGTGGGTGGAAAGTCTTATGGATCTAGGGGCAATGGAAGCATCTCAGCACTGGCAGGGCTCTCCGTGTGGATCCTCCAGCTCCAAGGCCCTAGCTGTATCAGCATAGTTCTGTGTGTCTTCTTGGCAGGAAGACAAAGAGAAGGTACTTGGCAGTACCTCCATCTGTCCTCCAGTGAACTATTTATCTCCAGGATGCCTCCACTGGAGGTCATCTAGCTGCGACCTGGTTAACAGGCTAGATTCCATCCTTTTGCAAGTTGACACAAGATTATGTAACTGCCACACTGTTGGATAGACAAAATTAGTTTACGATGTACATTTTTAAGTCTTTTTGGGTCCATATTGTGGTTGTGGTTCATTGAACTTTTTGAATATGCATCTTCTAATTTTTCGTGATATTGTGGAAGTTTTATTCCCACATATTTTAACATTTTTCTCTGCTCTTTCTCGGGTCATCCTTTTCTAGAACTCTAATCACATATAAACTATCTTGATGGTGTCCCACAAAATTCTTAAGCTTAAAAAAGTTTT
>PVJH01031848.1:0-23261 GCA_004026705.1 Nesogale talazaci
GCATACCCCACTGTGCCACCAGGGGAGTCTGGGAGAAAACCACAGTCTGGTGACCTGATTGAGATTAGCATGACCTCCTGGCAGTTTTCACAGAAACTAGATCCACACAGATGGCATCGCTCAAGCTGCTCTCCGGGTGAGTGAGGAGTCCTTTGCCTCCTGGGGCCTCCCCCTCTGAGCACTGCTTCTCTGGGCCACCTGGGGCTGCTCATGGTGCCCGCCCCCCTTCTTGCGGGTGCATCGGCTGGAGAGAACCAGTGATTTGGATTGGGAGAGATGGGTTTCCAGTGTCCCTATTTGAAATTCAGCACTGTCACACCTTTACAAATAGTTCCCCTGGGCACCCCGCCAAGATTGTTATGGGAAAATGTGTTTAACGTTCCAAGCAACTCATCTGCACAGCAACGCTCTGTAAACCCGTACACCCTGCAAGGTCTCCGAGAATCACAAAGGCCAGCTGAAGAAGGGCACTGGCCAATGCCAGCTCCCTCTGCTGGCTGGTTGCCGTGTCCTGGTGTCTTGTCACTGCTGCAGCTCATTAAATCTAGCCACTCATTAAACACTTTGCCATCACCCATACTGCTTCTTCAGATTTAAATTAGACGTAAAGTTAAACAATGAGAGTATCTATTTTTAGCACACTCCTGACTTTTTTTTATTTTAACTTGTGGCAAGCATGCAAAGCCACGGGAGAAAGACAAGGCTCTTTAGTCCTACAGTTACAGCCTCAGACACCCAGGGCAGTTCTACTCTGCGGCCCGTGGTCAGAATGGACCTGAGGGCAGTTCAGTGTCTTGGGTTTTATGCAGAGCCAGAGACTCACCATGTCAACGACTGCCCCGCCCACGATTCAGCCTCCTGGTGAATGTCTTCAGGCTGGGCAGCCTCTGGCACAAGCCTTTCCCACGTTATGTCCCTAGTACCGTCTTCCACTCACGGCCCCTAAGCTTCCTGTCCAGCCTTCCGACTGGCCATGGTCAGTCTCATCACAGATCATGGATTCTTGTTTCTTTTTTTTTTTGGGGGGGGGGTGGGGGGAGGAGGGCATCACTGCCCTCTGGTGGAAGTAAGCGGCCCAGCCTTGCTCCTGGAGAGCTGCTGCTCGATTTGAACCGCCAACCCAGTGGGCCGCAGTCCTGCGCGCAACCACTACACCACTGGGGCTCAGCCCAGATGCTTGTTTCTTACAGAGCGTTGTTTCTGCTGGTGGAAGATTTAATCTCTGACTCATCTGTCTCCCTCTCTAAAGTTTAAATGGTTCTCTGCTCTTGTCAAGTTTCTGCGCCCCTCTTCCCAAGTAAGGGGCCCAGGGGCAGGATTTTGTGCTAGAGAAGTTGAGGAATGAAGTAGAAGCTTCAATGAGAGACCAGAGCCACTAGAGCCATTCTGTTCTGCATGACAAAGGTCTCCAGGGCCACCGTGAAAGATGACTTGCTCCTTGGGGGGTCTCCTGCTTCTTTGTGAAGGTTTCATAGGTTTGTCACAGGTGCAGGACAGAGGGAGCCCTGGTGGCAGAGTGGGTAAACGTTGGGTCATGACCCTCAAGGCCAGCTGTTCTAAACCACCAGTGCGTTCCTCAGGAGAAAGACGGGGCCTTCTACTCCCTAACCCACAGCAGCAGTTCCCCTGTGCTAGGCTCCCTGTGAGTCAGTCCAGACGGGGGAGTGGTGAGTTTGTTTATTAAAGAGACATTCCTAATGACTTCAAAAGCAGCCCTATTGGTAAGAGAGGAGTGTAATTAAACATTCAGCGACAGTGCTCTTTAAAAATAGGGTACTTCCTGGGTCTACAGAAAGCTATGGGGTGACTGTGTGGATTAAACCCCCAAGGGACTCCCTAAGCCCACAGCCTAGGAATGTGAATGGTCCCGCCCTCAGACACAGGCACTGACTGGAAAGTGGGTTGCTGCAGATGTAGTTAGGTTAAAATTTAACATGTGATCACTGTTTTCCCTTTTAATTCATTTCT
Organism: Nesogale talazaci; assembly: GCA_004026705.1. Lineage (NCBI taxonomy): Eukaryota > Metazoa > Chordata > Mammalia > Afrosoricida > Tenrecidae > Nesogale > Nesogale talazaci. Next base: position 1,969 of record PVJH01031848.1, read on the forward strand.
CATTTGTCCTCGTTTCTGGGACCTACTTTCTTTGGGATTGAGGCTTTCCTGTGTTTTCTTTTGTTGTCGTTGAGGTTTTTGTATAGTTTTCATTCTTTCTTTTTTAAAAAACCACCGGGGGCATGTACAACTCATCACAGTCCATCCATCCATCCATTGTGTCAAGCACATTTGTTGTCATCGTCATTCTCAGAACATTTTCTACTTGAGTCCTTGGTATCAACTCCTCATTTTTTCTCCCTCCCTCCCTCATGAGCCCTTGATAATTTATAAACTATTACTATTTTTTCATGTCTTACACTGATCAATGTCTCCCTTCACCCAGGGAGGGGGTTATATGTTGATTACTGTGATCGGTTCCCCCTTTCTCCCCCCACCTCCCCCTGTAGTATGTTTTTCTTAAGTGAAATCTAGGACAGGCAAATTCTAGTTATCACACTGACAGTCCCCAGCCCTGGTGGTACCATGGTGACCGTGTCGTGGCCGTGTGGTCCCCATGGGCTTCCTACGGCTGTGAACAGTGACAGTTGGAGGCCCGCAGAGGGGTCACTGTGAGTCTGCTTTGACTCACCCGCACTGAGGTGTCTCAGGGTTATGGCACCCAAGTGGGGAGGGGTGGGGGTGGAAAGTTACTGATGGTGAAAACATGAAGAGATTGTCCTAAACTGGACCATGGTGATGATGGCACAGTTTTTTCCAATATACTCATACCATTGAATTCTATAGTATGTGGATTATATGCCTAAAAACTGTTTGAAAGGTATTTTCTAGGCTCTTGCTCTTTATCCATCACTCATAAGCAGTCCCACGGGCCTTTTCTGACTCTCCAAGTCCTCCAAGTTTAAATGTACAGCCTTTTCTTTTCATCTTAGCAAAATAATGTGTCGCAGTGTATAGCCTGCTGATATTCTCATTCTCAGAGAGTCACTCAGAGATTTCCAGAGATCAGGTTTATAAAGATAAGGATACTAAAAGGCAGCAATAAACTAAAGAAGCCCCCCTGTCATACATGGGAATGGTCGGTTGGACACGCGCTCCTCCCGCGTCAGAACTAACCCCCTGGGCTGTGTAGACTGTGACTTCAGTGCGATTCGGTGGAGCGCAGGACCCTTGGCAGTCATCCGGATAAAAAGCCTGTCCGAGGGCTGGCGCCCAGTGAAAGGCCATTAGGGGAATAGCAACGGCGGCGTTTTCCCTTTGCAAGTTGAGAACAATAGTTGTTCGGCTGCAGGACTTCGTGCCAGAAAGGGTCCGCCGCTTCTCTCGGGCTTGTGAATTTATTTTGCCTGCTGTTCTTTCGGAGGCTTTCTTGGTTTAAAGAAAAGTGCAGACCCTGGATAACCCCGCACAGAACAGGGTGTTAGCAGGACCAGGGAAAGATAAGACCAGAGGGGCATCTTCTGACGCCCCCTGGACAGCCCTCGGGGCCGCTCCCCGTTTGTGTGCTCCCTGGGCACCATCACGTGGCAGCAGCAGGACCCGGAGCGCTGTTGGGCAACCAGTCCCTCTTCTACCCAGTCCAGCCATGAAACACCTTTTCACCCGGGGGGGCCGAAGCTGCTCTGGATCAGAATTCAGGGGAGGGAGGTGTCTGGCAGCTGGGTCCGTGGGCACTCGTTACATTTGGTAATGTCTTCAGCCAGCATTCTCAAAGAGGGAATTAGACATTCATCTGCCCTCACATAGGGATGCCAGCTCAGAGACAGCGACCCTGCAGACAGAGTCTAGACCAAGTCTTCCAGGAGTCGAACACCTCTTCCTTCGCCTGTGTCGCACCTGGTGGTTTTGGACTGCTAACCTACAGGATTGCACGCGGGATTACATTCAATACCATCGGCCACTCCGTGGGGAAAAGATGAGACTTTCCACTTCCATAGACAGTTACAGTCTCCCAAACCCACCGGGACAGTTCTGCCCTGCCCTGTAGGGTAAAGCGACCAGAAGCCCAGCTTTGGGCGGGACAGTCCCAATTTCAAACGGTTTTTCCCGTGCCCCGCAGTGTTTTTAAAAAGTCCCGATTTTTGGAAAGAATGCGCGACAAGTTAAGGAACGGCAAGGGAATATGCCCTTTCTCTCCTGCCCCTTCCCCCGCTGCACCCCCCCCCCCCAACTCCCCCGGTCAGTGGTGTCCTGCTTTACCAGTGTTCAAATATGGTCACTTTACTATAGGGTCACTATGAGTTGAAACCAACTCGATGGCAGTTTTTTTCCCCTTTTGTTCTTTTTCCTCACTGGCAGAAACTTTACTGCCATCTTTCAACTATGGCCCTCGAAGTGAGTAGCACCTTGTTTGCCAAGCAAAATGACTTGGAGGGTTTATTTTTCATGTTTCAGGTCCAGACAGGTTGATCAGGCATATCCTGCTGGGTACCATATGAAGCTTCTGCCCTCTTGCGCTTAGTAGCATACAGTATGCCTCAGCAGGATGTACGCATGCCAGGTAGCGGTGTGATGACTGGGCGCACTGCGCAGATACCCCTGAAACAGGGGAGGAAGCCTGGGCAGAGCCTTCCAGGGAAGGGAAGGGAAGAGACAGGAGACTAGGATCCAGAGTGGTGAGAGGAAAAGTCGGACGCTGAGAGAAAGATTAGACCGTGGGAGAACGTGAATGAGAGCTTGGTTAGTTACATTTCCATAGAAATGGGCACCCTGAGGGGAGCGGAATGCTTGATGGCCCAATCCCTTGTGAGATGTACGTGGGAGGTATTTCCGTGCCTTGCCCCCTGTTCAGAAGCACTAAGACTGTACAGTGAGTCCTGGGAGCACAGTTGGGTTCTGAGTTGGCTTGCCAGCCACAAGGTCAAAAGTTGGCACGCAGCAGCTGCTCCCAGGGAGGAGGGTGAGGCTAGCGGCCCCTGTAAAGAGTCCCAGCCTCGGCACCCCAGAGGGGCAGTTCGCTCTCTTGCCCTGTGGGGTCCCTCCGAGTCAGAATCAACTGCGTGGCAGTGGGTGGGGTTTGGGAAGGCAGAGAACATCATTGAAGTGTGTTGAAGGGTTTAGGGAGGCTTCGTGCTTGAAGCTTCAGAGCTTATAATTCTGTGGCATAAAAAGTAGCCCTTCTAGAAAGGCTACAGTTTGTAAGAAGAATTGGTTTAATTATGCGAGAGGGGCTTCGAGAAGTTCATGGGCCACAGAATAAAAAGATAATGGGATTTAAAAAAAAAAAAGATTTTTCCACAAACCTTTTGAAGGTTCCTCGTATTAACTGGTGTCTATTTCAGAAGAAATAGCTGGTTCCGAAACGTTAGCGGTGCGTTTTAAATGTAAATTAACCTTATGTAATTTGGGTGAGAGTGGGGAGGTAAAAAAAAGAACTGAAAGTAGAGTTCAGGTCAAGGGCCAGATAGAGGCCCAGCGTACTTGCCAGAGAGAGGCATGTTCCAGCAGCAAAGTCCAAGAGGGCCTCCCAGTAGACAGGCCGATAGTACACTGACAACTCAGCCCAAACCCAAAGTGTCAGGACAAACAGAAGCACAGCTACTCCCACCACTGTGCCTCAGAAAAATGTTTTGCCTTGGGCACTCCCAAGTAATTCTCATCATATTTCCTTTGCTAATCTAACATCAAATATTAAAGAGCCACTCTTGGTAATGTCCCTCAGTCTAGAGGGATAGCCTAACAGCAAAGTGCACTAAGGTAGAAACAATCTTCTGGGGGGACCTACACCCATGCAATTCACCATGGCCCAGCCTGATCCAAGACTGAAGCATGTTCACGAAGCCATGATCACCAAACACATTGGGTCCAGTCCCTGCTTCTCCCCAGTGTGCTGACCCATCACCTCAAGAAATGTCACATGCTCTTTCCGGGAATTCACAGGTTCCGTGGCGTCCTATGGTCATTGGTGCAACCCCAGCTCAGCCTTCAGTGGAGGCTCATGAGCACCCTAGGGTGGACAAGTCAGCCCAGCCCAACTGATGGGGTGGAGGCCCCTGCTCCAGCTGGCTGCCACTCTGAAGACAAGCCTGTGCTCACTGCAGAGAGTGGAAGCGCTGGGACAAGGATATGTCTGAACAAAAGGAGTGTGTTCCTGCCCACATGGGCAGGAATGTGATTTTTCTTCAAGAGCCAGTAGGTCTATAAGCACTCTTAAAAGGGTCTCAAGGGCTGAGCCCCGGTGGCGTAGTGGTTGAGTGCGGGACTGTGGCTCACTGGGTTGACAGTTCAAATCCAGCAGCAGTCTCCAGGAGCAAGGCTGGGCCTCCTACTCCCACCAACAACAACCACCCACAAAAGGGCCTCTTGTACAGGAGGGGAGGGTAATTTTAGCCTAGAATGTTACCAGGTATCACGGCGGCTCCTGAAAAAACACAAATACAAATCTAAAGCTGAGCCTCGGTTATGAGTTCAGAGACTGTCTGACATTAAGCATTTACAGGTTCTTGGGGAACCTAAGAGGGGAGGAGAAACAAACCCCCGTGTGCTACAACCCGGGGTAGCTGAAGAACTGTGTTCTCCGGTGGGTTTGCCTCTGAGCCCAGGTGGGGAGCCTCCTTGGAGCCATTCGCTTCTCTCTGCCCCTGGCTCACATGGACTGCTTTCTTTTGCGTTGCAGGGTTTTAATCCTGGGTGCTTCTGGTGGAGTTGGGACTTTCGCTATACAGGTAAAACAATTTCTCTATTCTGCGTCTGAGGAAGATTATTGTTGACAGGAATTTAGCAAAATGACATCTTACAAGTGATTTTTGTTCCTTCAAAGCTGCGAGAGAGGCAGGTATGGTAAATGCACTGTAATTTCAGCTTGCTCTTCGGAGAGGGCTTTTTTCTCGGTGGAAGGAAGTGGTCGCCTCTCCAGGGCTTTAATGTATAAATGGGTCCGTGGAAGTTGAGTGTCACAAATGTCGGGAAGCTATTAGGGAGAGAGGCGATGAGCAGGTGAGGTGGTGAAGAGTTGCAATTGATAGGAAATACCCAATGCCCCAAACTAACTTTTAGTAAAAAATTCTGAGATTTTTTAAATAGAAATTAATAACCTGATTCTAAATGTATTTAGAAGTGTAATAGCCAAACGATTTTCAATAAGGAGAACAAGACTTACAGGATCTGATTTTAAGACTTACTGCAGTCTTATGGTAATCAAGATAGCGTGGAGCTGGTACAGTAATAGGCAGATAGATTATCGGCCAATTGATTTTTGACCAAACTGTCGACAAAATTTGATAGGTTAAAGAGAAATCATTTTAACAAATGGCCCTGGAAGAACTGTAGGTTCACACTGTTAAAAAGAAGAAAGCGTTTCAGTGACCCTTCCCTCATAGACTAACAGAAACTAAAATGTCCAATGGATCATAGTAAATAAACACATACAATACTATCCTCCTGAGAAGAGCATGTGTAAGTGGGACCCACAGTGCCCCCGAGGGGGAGCAGAGCTGCTTCCTTGGGTTTTTTAGGCTCTAAACCTATGCAGTCACAGTCATCCTCATTTTGGCCCTTCATTCCAACTGGAGGGTTCAAACCGCTGACCTTGGAGGTTGTACCACTTGGAGGTTGTACCTCCTGGGTCCCATGCATTTGCATAGGAGGGACGCAAAATACCAAGGTTTGGGTCAGGTGAACTCTAGTCTTCAAAGTGACATCCTTGCTCTTGAATCCTTTATAGAGGTCCTGTGCGGCAGATTTGCCCAATGCAATACAGCCTCAGATTTCTTGGTTGCTCCTTCCCTGAGCATTGATTGGACCCAAGTGAAATGAAATCCCTGACACCTTCCATCTCTTCCTCATTTTCTTTGCATTGAGTTACGATCCATGCCGAAGCCTTTGGTTTTCGACCGCAAACGCTTCAAGTCCTCTTCCCTCTTCGGTTGTGTCACCTGCGTAGACAGATGTGTCCTCATAATGCAGTCAGCGTGCATGCTGCAAGAAGCAACGCTGAGGCCTCAGTCTTCCTCAGAGTCCAGCTTCCTGGATTATTTGCTCAGCAAACAGATGGAAACTTATGTACCCTGTTGCACACCTTCCCAATTTTATACTGTGCAATATAGCCTCTTAGTCTCCAGAAGCATGAGGACAGGTTCGGCAATTCCCACTCTTCTCGGTGAGATTTGTAGCTTGTTGTGGTCCAGACAGCCCCATGCCTCTGCATAATCAATGAAATGCAAGTATGTAGCAAGTATGTAGGTTTTCCCTGCTTTCCACCAAGATCTGTCTGATGTCAGCTATGAGATCCCTCTCTTCACCCCGTGTTCTGAATCCAGCTTGGATTTCTGGCAGTTCCCTATCAGTGTGCTGCTGCACCATTTTTAGATTGATCTTCAGCAAAATTTTACTTGGCACGTGATATGAATGATATGATCCTATAATTTCTAAGTATTCTGTTGGGCCTCCCGTCTGTGGAATGGGCACAAATGCGGCTCTCCTCCAGGAAGTTGGTCAGGTGGCCATCTTCAATTTCTGGCAGGGAGTGCTTCCCAGGCTGCATGCCCTTGTGGAGACCATGCCCTTGGGTTCGCTCCGTCCTTGGAGCCTTGTTTTCACTAAAGCCCTCAGTGCAGCTTGGACTTCATCACGAACAACCTCTTCAAAGGGTTGAGCATCGGCCGATTCCATACAGTGACTCAGTCTGTTTCTTCCATCTTCTTCTGACACTTCCTGGCATTATTCAATACTTTGCGCTTAGAATCCTTCAAGCCAGCAGGCAGCTCAAGACTTGACTTTTCTTCAGTTCTTGAACATTTTCTTCCCATTGGCTTTCCCAACTCCAGGTCTTTGCATAGTTCACTATAAACCTTCTTTTTTGTCTTCTCGAGCTGCCTTTTGAAATTTTCTGATCTCTATTTACAGGTTTAAAATTTTCTGTGTATATATTGGAATTTTGTATCTTTTATTTAAATATATATATATATATATATATATATATATATATATATATATGAGAAGGGTAGTAAGAAGTCTGTGGAAAAAATGCAATTAAAATATAGTTTTCCCACAAACTTTTTGAAGCCCCCTCACATATTTTTACACATAACACATGAGAAAGCATGGTGACAAATGAGCCGTTCATCTTGGATTATACTCATAACATATTTGAATTTCATTAGCAAGTCACCATTGAAGGCAGCCTGTTATGCTCAAGTGTGTTTGTTTTTAGTCCACAGACATAGTAACTTGTCGATGATGTCACTCATAAATGTTCGCATCACTCTCAGAATCTTGGCCAGTTTTGCTTTTTTAAATGGAAAGAGGGGAGATGACTGGTATGAGTGCTGTTAAAACCCTTTTAACAGATGTTTATTTAATACTGAATTGGACCCCAGACTCGGGAGTTGGAATTTAGCCGGGAACAATAAAACACAGACCCCTTTTCTCCCAAGGACTTGTTGTAACGTGTAGTGAGGGAGCCCAAGAAGCTGACCCTCCAAGCAGAATTGAGACAGCAGCTGATGTGTGAGGACGCAGAACTGCCAGTACAAAGGCCGTGGGTGAATTCTTGGTAGTTAGTCTCACATTGCCTGGAATCGGCTCCCTTTGATTCTGTGAACTTGGCATTCTAGAAGAGAATTCCAGCAATTTGGTGAGATACTCAATCTGAACAGCATCAGAGTACAGCACTTCTTTTTACTTACATCAAGTTACTGATAAATTTTTTTTGTGGGCATCACTGCCCTCTGGTGGGATTAGGAGGTCCAGCCTTGCTCCTGGAGAGCTGCTGCTGGATTTGAACCACTGTCCTCACTCAACCACTGTGCCACCAGGGCTCAGTCTGAGTTATTGATATTTTAATACGTAAGGCAGCCTCATCTTTAATCCCAGGAACCGGATGTTTGGACCTTTGTGCTCCAACAAGGAAGAAGACCTGAGCCACAGTTTGAGAACACAATGGCCGTGTGTTTCTCCCTGCGCATTCTAAGCCCTCACTGTCCGTGCTGCCTTGGAGCATCCCCCCCCCCCCCAACCCCCCAAACTCCCCATGGGTTTTTGAGGCTGCCGCTGTGTAGAAAACCCAGTCTGTTTCCACCCCCCACCTCCCGCCCCCAGAGCTGTGGGTGGCATCAAACCGCCGGCCATTCAGATCGCAGCCCAGCACTTAGCCACTCTGCGCGCTTTCTGAAGGGGCCTCTGTACTGTGTACTCCCGATGGGGCTGCATCAGCACTCATTGGGGATGCAAAGGAAGGGGTGTTTTTACGTTTGGACAAACACAGTGGCTCTTCCGAAGGGCCTATGGCCTTTTTCGGTTGCCCATCCCCCGGGGTCCTCATGGAGAACATTCCATTGGAGTTGCTGACTATCTCCCTGTCCTGGGGAGGCACCGAGCCCATCTCTAAGTGAATTTTGGTCATAACCTCATGACAATGTGGTGACTGGGTGACTTGTTTGGGGGGAAATGAGATTTATTTCTTGGTGAGCGAATTTATTCATTTTTTCTAGTCCTTAGCAGATGGCTTCCTGTAGTTCTTAAAAAAAAATAGATTGACTTATTTATTTGACACTCTTAGAAATCTATCTTATTTTTGGCTGGACTCAAACTCAGAGGTAGAAGCTCTCGGAGAGGACAGCCGCCATCTCTGGGCCCTCTGTTCCTGATGGCTTTTATTGGCTGCCTCCATCCTCTGGGCCCAAAGCGTGGCATTTTCTGCAGCCCCCTCCATGCTGTTCCTGTTGTGCTGCCTTTGCAGAGTGATGTGTCGGTGGACTCAAGAGACATGAAATCATGGGTGCTTTGACTCCAGGCTTCCTGCCTTCTTTGCATAGGGCCATTCTGACAACACAGGGCACTATCTTCCTTAAAGAGAGTGACAAGGTCATGGGTGCTGGCTCTTCTGGCCCCCAGGTGAAAAAGCACAGTTGTATAAGTTAGTCCTGGACAAGCCTTCTCCTCCCGTTTTACAACGACCACATTGAGATCACTCAGAGAGGCCCTCACCAGGCCTCCCAGGTGGCCTGGTGCCTCCTCTCCACAGTTCTGCTCAACCTGCGACAGGAGAGCCTGCACTGAGCCACAGCCATGGCTCAGGATACCCGCTTTGTGGGGAGACCTTGCTTGTTCAGATCTGGACAACATATCCCTTCCATCCATCTCCCAGCGAGTCAACAGCCACTCCTGTGGCCATTACATCTCCCAAAATGTGCAAAGTGTCTGCTTACCGTCCCCTGCAGTGGGCTGCTGGCAGCCTGTGCCTGGGACGGAGATGTCCGGCCTCCTGGTGAAGCAGCTTCTGCAATGGCACGAGAAAGAGGGCATTGCTTTGGCTCTTGTTAGGACCAGGCCCTCAACGCGCCTAGAGATGAAGCTGGTACACTTCATACACCTGGTGCCAACTGTATTTTGAAACAGCAGCGTTGGTTCCTCTCCCCCTGTCTTTCGGCAGGTGGTGAAAGCGTGGGGAGCGCACGTGACAGCCGTTTGCTCTCAGGATGCCGGCGACCTAGTTAGGACGCTCGGGGCAGATGACGTAATTGATTACAAATCTGGCAAGGTCGAGGAGCAGCTGAAGACCTCCAAACCGTACGTACGCTCGCAAATGACCACCGTGGTGGGCGGGAATCAGGGCAGTTGATATGGATAGCCTGAGATGGCTTGGTGGTTTTATCACATTGAAATTCTAGAGAAGAACCTATAAAAACATGGCACGCCATTCTAAGAGTGCCTTCTGTGAAGCATGGAGCACAACATGGCATGGACTCAGGATGATAGTTTGCTTCCACAGACCTTGGCTAATTTGCATTGAACCTGCGTTTACTCACTGCTGGGTGGTGACAGGGCTGAGAGCCACCTTGGCCGTGAGTTCTGTTGGTGGCCCCGGTCATCACAGAAGTACAGACAGGGGGGGCATGAACCACAGCCTTTGGTGCTTGGCTTCACCAAGGCTCCCGAAAAGCAGAGTCCATGTAGAGACTGACCCTGGGGACGCCGGATGCCCTCAGTGTCTCTGAATGTCTGCAGGCAGTGGGTCAGCCTGCTGGCCTGCGTCAGAGCAGACTGAGGAGTCCAGTCAGCCCCAACTCAAACCAAACCAAACTGACTGCCATCGTGCAGTTGTTGCCTACTCATAGCAAACCATCGGGCAGAGGAGAACGGCCCCTTGAAGGTTTCTGAGGCTACAAATCTTTACAGGAGCAGAAAGCCTCATCTTCCTCCTGTGTCGCAGGAGGTGGATTAGAACTGCTGACCTCGTAGTTAGCAGCTCAAAGCATGACCGACTCCACCAGGAGGGCTTCTTCCATGATCACAAGCTGCCCACAAGCCTTCTTTCAATCAGGTATCCCGTCTTCGTTCATTAAAGGTTGTGCAATGGAGCAGAAACTTTAATCATGAGCAGCATTGTCATCCATAAGGCCGATCTCCGGAGGAGTTCTCCCTCCCCGATTGTCTTTGCCCGTCTTGGTTTAGTCCCATGAAGGAATCAAGATCCACACAGTTGGCCATCACCGGCTTTAGAAGCTGGGGATGGAGTGGTGGGGGTGGAGACTACTTGCTGAAGCCATTCCTGAAGCATTGGGAAGTGTGATTTGGGGACAGGACAGCAGCAGCCGTGTTTGCCCGATCTTGGAGAAAAGCCAGAGTCGCAGCAACCACCTGTCATTTTCCCCTCTCCCCACACCTCCTGGGTCACGAGTGGCAGGGGGACTTGTGTGCTCTCCCTAAAATGAAACCCTCGAGTCACCTGCCAACGAGAGAGAGAGAGAGAGAGAGAGAGAGAGAGAGAGAGAGAGATTGGAACTTGGAGGAAGGCTAAGGAGGACGTTTTGTTTTTCTTTCCTTCCTTTCCAGCTTTGACTTCATCCTCGATAATGTTGGTGGATCCACGGAAACGTGGGCCCTGCGTTTCCTGAAGAAATGGTCGGGGGCCACGTACGTCACGCTGGTGACGCCCTTCCTCATGAACATGGACCGACTGGGCGTCGCAGACGGCATGCTGCAGACCGGAGTCACCGTGGGCTCAAAGGCATTGAAGGTACCGAAGCCAGTGGGTGCCTCGTGCTTCTGGGGGTGGGCTCCCCACGGATCCAACTTGTCTTCTCCTGGAGGCAGCACAGCCAGGGCCTGCAGCCCTGGACTGGGGAGGCTCACCTCTGGCCTCCGGTTACTGGCTGCATGGCCCTGGGCGAGGAGCTTAACAGCTCTAACCCCGGTGTCTGCATCGAATGTCTACGGTTGGGTTTTCTAGAGGGGCGAAATGAGTGAATGCACATGTGTACGCACACACACGCACAACACAGGGACTTAGACATATATATATACACACATACATGTTTATGTGTAGTTGTATACATATATAGACATACATGCATATGCGCACTCATATATAAAAATTTATTTCAAGAAAATGGCTCATGTAGTTGTGAAGGTTGACAAGACCCAAGTCTCTGGGTCAGGCATTGGGCTGGAAGCTTCTCCTGTCTCAAGTGGTTGCAGGGGCTGACGAACTTAAAATCAGTAAGTCAGGCTAGATAATGTGTCAGATGCAGGATGGAGCGTGTGCGAGCTCTGCCCGGATGTCCGCACACATCGGATGGACTTTTCACATTCAGTCACAAAATGGAGGATGATTACATTGGATGCACCCAGTCACTGCAAGTCACGGCCTGGCTACGTTGACGCCTCACCTAACTATCATACCTCTAAAAATAGACAAGTAATACATCAACTGACTGCATTGTTATAAAGATTAAATGCGATAACTCATGTAAAGAACCTAGTCTCATACCTACTCGTTAAAAAAAAACCTCATCTTAAATGTTAGCTTTATTGTGAGTCACTTCTTTTGATTCCCTCGGGTACATTTTCTGCCTTCTTTTTGCTGCTACCTGATGGCTCTTTCTCTGCTGCACCAGAGAACTTTTTCAGACCAGGGTCAGCTCCCTCCCCCTGTGATGGTTGGATGAGGTATGCCAGTGAGTCCTAAGTTGGGACTATTCGATCTTTAGCGGTCCAGGGAGATTTTCGTTTCTTTTTTGGGGGTATATTCTGAAGGAAATTGTACCATTTAGGACCCTTGAGTCTACCAAGGCTATCAGAACCATGCTGCCTTTGCTGGAGTTTTAAAACATGTTCTACCAACATTCATCGCCATGCAAATCAGAAGCTTCAGCTGTGGATGGCATGATGGTAGTGGCTGGGCCTCAATTTCAGTATATGTGCTGCCGAAGCAAGCAGAGGGGCTGGACCTCAATTAGTCATCCTCACTTTGTCCCCAGGGTCACCTGCAGCTGTAACTACCAGCCTGCACGCACTCAGTGTCCCATGGGCCTTGATCAGAAGAACAAGGGGCCAACGGCAGTGTCTGTGCTCACTGCTTAACGTGATAGCCTGACAGGTTTCTCCACTTTCATATCTCCAGCAGCGAGTGATTCTGGATTGCTGGGTTACAATCAGAATCGGGGTTGAATGGAATAAGCTCTAGGATAAAATCATACCATAAGATCCAGCCTGTTTTTCTAATGAGAAAAAATATTTTTGATTCAAGAAGAAAGCAGTATATGATGCTCATCAGTGGTAAGAATGTTCTGAGCCAGTGTGCTGATGCAGCCTGCAGTGACACACATCTGTGAGCTAGCTAGTACAGTGGTTCTGTTCTAGTTCATTCTGGAAATTATGTTCCCTCGATGTGAGATTGGGTACACTGGTCCTAGGGATACTATGTGTAAACTATGTATGCATGGGTGTTTCATAACAGACTCTAGGTAGCCTTGAAAATAATGGGAAATCCACCCCAGTTAGTTGTGCACATGGGGATCAACAGACCATTGTGCAAACAGAATAAGGAACAACTGCAGGGGTTACATGGTTTGAAATCAGGGAAGGTGTTCACCGGGATTGAATCAGTCCTCTCACTAGGTTTACTCACTCTGTATGCTGAGCAAGTAATCGGAGAAGTCAGATCCTATGAAGAAGGGTGCAGCTTCCGGGTTGGAGAAAGGCTTTTTAATAACTTGCAATATGCAGGTGATGCAACCTTGCTTGCTGAAAGTGAGGACTCGAAGCACTTGCTGATGAAGATCAAGGATTGCAGCCTTCAGTATAGATTCTAAAGAAGACCCCAATCCTCACAACTGGACTGATAGGTAACATCATTCTAACTAGAGAAATGATTAAAGTTGTCAAAGGATTTTATCTTGCTTGGATCCACAGTCAGTGCTCATGGAGACAGCAGTCAAAAAATCAAACAACACTTTGCATTAGGTAAATTCACTGGACAAGACTTCTTTAGGGCTGAGCCCCGGTGGCGTCATGGTTATGTGCAGGACTGCGGCCCACAGGGTTGACGGATCAACTCCAGCAGCGACTCTCCAGGAGCAAGGCTCGGCTTCCTACTCCCACCAGGGCAGTGATGCCCCCCCCCCCAAAAGCAAACAAACAAACAAACAAACCAATAAAAGACTTCTTTAAAGTTTTGAAAAGCAAGGCTGTTACTTAGAGGACTAAGGTGCACCCGAGCCAAGCCATGGTATTTTCATCAGCCTCACATGCATGTGGAAGTTTGACAATGAATAAAGAAGTCCAATGAAAGGATCAGTGCAGGTGAACTATGGTGCTGGCATAGGACACTGAAAGTGCACTTAGCGTGCCAGCTGAACAAACTTGGGAGAAGGATAGCCAGGGTGTTCTTTAGAGGCAAGGATGAACCTTGTCTCACTCTTTCTGTCTATGTTATCAGGAGAGTCCCATCTCTGTAGAAGGGCGTTGTGCTAGTCTGAGTTGACTAGAGAAACAAATCCAGAGACAGTCACATGTGTGTGAGAGAGAACCTTATATCCAAGAGTAATTGAACATTAAGAACACATCCCAGCCCAGTCCAGGTCAAGTCCATAAGTGCGATATTAACCCATGTATCAATACTAGTCCATAAATTCCTCTTTAGTCTCACGCAGCCATGCAATGATGGTGAATGCAGGAAGATCACAGGTCAGTTGATAGAAAGTCTTGTGGATGCAGTGGTGGTGGAAGCATCTCAGCGCCTGTGTGGGTCTCCAGATGGCTTTTCCAGCTCCAGGGCTCTGGCAGCATCTGTGTAACTCCATGTGGCCTGTGATCAGGAAGACAAAGCAGAGGGTGTGTCTGGTCTCCAGTGAACTATTTATCTCCTGGGTGCGTCCAAATGAGTTCGTCCAGCTGCAACCCGATTGACGGTCTAAACTCCATCCCATTCACTCTTTTTTTTTTTGGCATCACTGCTCTCCGGTGGTGGGAGTAGGAGCCCAGCCCCACTGCTGGAATTGAACCTCCGTCCCAGTGGGTTGCAGTCCCACGTACAACCACTATGCCACCGGGGCTCAGCCCCCATTCACTCTTAATAGTCTCAGGTTGACATTAGATTATGGAACTACCCCAGGCATCATGCTTGGTAAACCAGAAGGGCAGTGATAAAGAGGAAGGCCTTCGTGAGGTAGATGGACACCGTGGCTGCCGCAGTGGGCTCCGGCAGAAGACCCGAGTGTGAGGGAACCGCAGGGCTGGGCGCCAGGTGTTCCACTCTGATGGACCCAGGCTCGCCCCGAGTTGGAACCGACTTGACCACACCTCACAACCACAACCCGTGTGGGCACTAGAGGTGAACAAAGCATCAGCTCCACTCTGGTCTTCTTCATTTTCACTGGGTTCTGATGGCAACCAGAAACTGCATCTATGGGGTGCTCAAGGGCCACGAAGGGAACCTTGCATCTGCGCTCACAAAACCCAGAGTTTCCAGGTGAAAATGTTTGCCACCAGTCTTCCGGGTGTGCTCCAGGCAGCCCTCTGGCCAGTTGACCTTCAGCCTGTCCTCGGAGACCACAGCAGGCCTGGCGCCCACTCCCCATGTCCCCACGTGGAAGTCTTTGAAGGAGTTTCTGAGAACATGGCCAGCTGAAGGCTCTTTGTAATGCTCAAGGCTCCCCTGCCTGCTTCAGCTTACTTTCCCAGCCCGTGACAGGAAAGGATGAAGCTGCTGCTGTCTCAGCCCCATCATTTCCCTCAACAGGGCAGCAGGCTGAGGCTCAACACTCCCAGCATGTTGTTCTCTGGGTGGCCCAGAGGGACAGAGAGCCACAAGGCGGCCCTTCCGCAGGCCGGGGCCCATGTTACCGAGGAAGCTTCGAGGAAGCTTCAGAAATTTAGCCAGCTTCCAACCAGACCTCCAACAGCACTGCTGTTGTCTTTTTTCAGTGGGGGTTCCCAGCTCCACCTCACTCATGCTGCGATGCAGGGGTAAAATGATTGCATTTGAATGGTGCATTGAGGCTGTTAGGGGCCGAGAGCAAACTCCCTGGAGACTTCGGGCAGCCCGCAGCACCTGGGGAATCAATAGCCCCTCATCCATTGTGGGGAGAGCCCGTCTCGGTTTGCATGTATGGCCCGGAGGTAATCTGTTATTAATGGCGACTTCTTTAACTCTTGCAGTTGATCCGGGCTAGATGGTGCATTCACTCAACCGGGAAACCGTTCTTGGCGCGCCCGTTAGGAAGCTCTGGCTTAGACCCCAGCGCTTAGACCTTTTTCTGTATTTGTGAGCCGTCATTTGGTTCCAGTCCAGCTTCTCTTCCATACGCTCCACTTTCAGCACGAGCCCTCGCTGTGTGTCAGACAGTGTACATTTAACTTCACTTACGTTCATGTACCATCTCATTGTACGTTCTCATGTAATCCTTTAAACTAGGAAGCGGTCATCAGGCTGGGAAGTAGGTGGAACAAGGCTGCTCGCCCCAAACACCGCCACTAGACGGGGCTGGGCGGGGGGAGCAGGTGGGCCATGGGGCCTGTCAGCTTCGTAGATCGCGGCGGCCGAGGGATTGTCCAGAGCCGGCTGTGGTCACCGCGCAGTAACTTGGTGGGTTGGGGCAGGCTGCCCTCCGACAGAGTTTGGGGGGTGAATCCCCGAGACCTGCAGGACATTATCACTTGAGCAGTTCACTAAGGTTTGGCAAAAGAGGTCATGGGGAACCTTAACTCACTTGCTTCCGTGGGACCCACCCGTGTTACCTCCGCCATAAGAATGGCCATCAGCATGAGCAGGGCTGCAGGGCCGCAGGGGCAGTGGGTGGTTCTCACCTGGTCAGGGAGAGAGGTGGGCTTGAGGCCTGCCCAGTGTGCCTCGTGCAGGTCTACCACTCACCTGTCGGCGGTGGGTGCGTGTGGCTGGAGTGCACAACAGGGCTCAGTAGCGCTTCCAGGCTGAGGTGGCCGACCAAGAAAGGCCTAGTAATACGGCTCCAAACATCAGTCCGTGAAAGCGCCGGGAGTCCCGATGGTCCAGTCCGTAACTCACTGTGGGCACAGCAGCACAGGCCCGAGCAGGGGGCTTCTTCCATTGTACACTGGCTGGCCACATACGGGGTTCATTCCCTGTCTGTGGGTCACGTGCGAAGGGGCTGGGGATATAACCCAGTGTAATTGGATTGGCCCGAAATGGGGGATTGTGTTTCATTCATGCAGAAACTGCTTTGACTTAATTCTGCCTCCCCCACCCCCTCCATCTTGCAGCATTTCTGGCAAGGCGTCCACTATCGGTGGGCCTTTTTCATGGCCAGTGGTCCGTGTCTAGACCAGATCGCAGAGCTGGTGGATTCCGGGAAGGTAGGTGCAGCCACTTGTCTTTGCTGGAGCCAGCCTGCTGATGCCCGGCGGCAGCCCCCAGCCCTCCGGGTCTATGGGCTGCTCCAGAGGGCGGCTGGCCTTTGGCACACTCTCTCCCAGAGAGCAGCCAGCGCTCCCCGCCTGAGGACACAGGCTGCTGCCTGTGAAGGGGCTGACTCCGTCTGTGCCACCCCCAGAGGGCCAGCGGGGCAGAGGCGGGGTGGCTGGCTTCCCAAGGGCACTTGGTTCCATGGTGCTCATGTTTTGGTAACGGTCTCCAAAGGCAGGCTCCACCACTAAGGGTCCACCCTCATGGAGGTGAGCAGCCTCTCGCCGCAGGCTCCATTAATCAGAAGGTGAGGGAAGGAAGGAGGGAGGCAGACTTTAGAGCAGCCAGGAGAACAAACGCTGACTCTCCATCTCACCAGACGGGGCTGGTTAGGGGCCGATTGCCAGGCTAATTCAGTTGAGTTATAAACGTGGTCTGCCGAGAGGGTCAGGGGGCAGGGTCCACCGGGGCTCCTCAGGCCTGCACTGCAGCCGACTATGGGCTGTTTGCTTACAGCCTCCGTGCCCTTGTCCGTCGTCGAAAGGCTTTTCAAGGTCATTGGGAGTTGACCTGCCCCTCGGCTTATTGGACCAGGGAGACAAGCTTACCCAAGAAGCTCGGGAAAACGGCACTCGAGATGCAAAGGAACAAAAGGAGTTTATTTCTAGCTTAAGCTAGGGTCGGGCTCACACCACTGCCCAGTGCAGCGGTTTCCCATAGCCTCGACCCCGACCACCACACACAGCTAAGTTTTTATAGTTTCAGGTTACATAGGGCAGTGACCCTTCCCGCTTCCCGCCATAGAGTCCCATTGGAGGGAAGGTAGCTGTTCTCTATTGGCGAGCGGCTTTCCGTGTCCTTCTCTGGTTGGCTATCAGGGACATGTTGAACTTTGAATGCTTCTTCCTGCTTCCTGATGTGGCATCCGCTTCGGGGAAGTCACGGGTTTTCTCGGAAATAGAAACTTAGGCCTACCCCGAGTATCGGTTCTTTTGGAGCCTGTCATGGTGTTTCTCAAGCTTATTGAATATGAGGAACAAAAGGTCCTACAGGCTGCCAACTGTTTGTTGATGTTCTTACAACCCCTGAGCCGTCCTAGCCACCCCCTCTGGAGGGCTAACCTAGAAGGTGAGTTCACGTTCTGTCACTGACATTTATGGTTTCATTAAGAGGGTCTGGGGGGTGGCTCTCAACCCTCCTCATGCCACGACCCTCTCATCCAGTTCCTCGTGTTGTGGTGACCCCCAGCCATAATGTTACTGCTACGTTGCTACGTCATCACTGTCATCTTGCTGCTGCTGTGAACCGGGCGACCCCCAGGTTGAGAGCCGCTGCTGAGGCAGAACAGAGCGCGGACCCGCACCCAGCTGAGCGGCTCGCTTGACGCTGTCCCACCGGCTTCCGCATTTTCCAGACGAGAACATTGGCCCCAAGATCAAGGGGCATGCTGGAGTTCGCCAGGTGGGAGAGGACTCGAACTCCTGGCTCCCGGTCGGAGCCAGCCCTCCCCAGCCCCCATGGCAGTCAGAGCTGGAGGTTGCTGTAGGGAGTCTCGCTTAGCGGCTTCTCCTGACATGGCGACGGAGGCCCAAAGGCAGGGAGAGGAGCTTTCCTTGGCCAAGGCTACCCTTGCCTGCTCCGCACTGGACCCCTGGGAAGAGCGCCTGGAACAGGGCGTTCAGCTCTCGGCACCTACCCCACCCTCTTCTCACCCCCCACCTTGTCATTTCATCTTTCCAAGAACAGCTGCGTATTTTTGTGCATTTATTTCTTCCCAGTGTAGTCGCATGGCGACCTCATAAAATGAGCGGGTTAGTGGTTTTCCACGTTGTGGGGGCTAGGCTTGCATGCCTTGTCTCAGACTTCAGTGTCCGTGGGTCCACAGGGAGTGCCTCTGGGGAGAGCGGACAGTCTTGCTGGCAGGCAGGAATGCATGTCCTGTCATGAGACCATCTTCTCCCTCAGCCCATCTCCTGGTGCCTGACCTCCTCTGCTCCCAGCCTTTACTCTTTTGTATTCAAAACACTGTGACTCTCTCCCTCCCTGGAAAGTGCTGTTGACACAACAGAGAAGAGAGGCGGCCTGTGGCTGGCTCCTCTCAGGCAGGTAAACTGGTAGCATGGTTCCCAGAAGACACCTGGACGGAAAGAAGGCCAGAGGTGTCCTTGAAGGAGGGTGAAGCATTTCCCCCTCTGTGACCAGGTTTTTCTGGGCCCTGGAGTCCTTTCTGGTAGTGGAAGCTGATCTGTGCAACTGGATACCAGGAGAGATCAGCTGGGCAGTCTTGTCAGACCTCTGCTGCTCCCAGCAAAGAAGGTCACTGGGCCTGTCGTGAGAGGTCACAGCCAGTGTACACTGAGGAGTCGGAAAGGAGAGCCCGGCAGATCAGCCTCACGCATCGTGTGGTAGGTACGGAAGAGGATCTTGGCATTCTTCCAAACTCAGCCTTCCTGCTTAGTAAACTGGATTAGTGCCAGTAGGTTTCTGATGGAGGAGCTGAAGTTGGAGGGCTTGTTGATGCTATAAAGCCTTGAACCCAGAGAGTCAACCCTTTCGATACACCTTTATGTTTCTGAGTAGATAATGAATAGATAGTAAACCAAACCAGATTAGCTGCTGTGGAGTGGAAGCGGACTCACAGCAGTCCTGTAGGACAAGGCTGACCTGCCCCCGGGGCTTTCCGAGCTTAGCCTGGTCTTTCTCCCCAGGAGCGGCTGCTGGCTTCAAACCGCTGTCCTTGCAGCAGGCAGCCACCAGAACGCCTTGAATTGCTAATACAAGGGTCAAGTGTCCCTGGACCGCTTCTCCTTGGCCAGTTGTATGAACTGGAGCTCAGCATGAATGAGTTGAAAAACGTTTACCCACCCTTCTCACTTCACGACCCAGATGGTGGCATTGCTTGCATACGACAGGGAGTGATTTCCAAGCCGCAGCCGCAGCCGCAGCCCCGGCGGAAGGTATGGCCAGCCATTTGCAGGTGCTCTTGGCGGGCGGCTGGCAGATGACTGCCACAGGCCAGCAAGTCCGGCCTGCCAGCCGCCGAGAGCGCAGCAGATGTGGTGGTGACGACGCCCGGGGCTGCAAACGGCGTGGTTGGAGGAAAGACGGGGCCTTCTCTTTCCGCACAGTCTGGAAACCCACCTGCTGGCTTGCCCCAGCGTCGACTCGATGCCAGTCAGGGTGAGCTTAGAATGGTTTCTGTCGTCTAAAGGCATTATTTAAAACAAACAAATGCAGACGCGTCCAAAGGTTCACAACCCTCACTGTCGCGTGTGCCTTGCACAGAGCGGCTTGGGGTGGGGGGCAGGGAGAATCGTGAGGCAGGTGGCCCCTCTTGGGAAGGCCAGGACCTACGAGAACAATCACTGCCTTCCAAAAGGCCCTGTGCCTTGCCGGAACTGGGCGTTCCCCTTGCCATGGCGAGAGTGCAGGAGAGGAGGTGCCTGCTTCGGAACCGCTAGACGTGGACCCTGTGCCGTGATGTGGTGCCTCACCCATCGGTCCTGAGGCTCCTGACGCTGCAGGTGTGCCTGAAGTTGTTTGGGTGGAAGACTAGGGACGCAGTGCCCTCTCTGATTAGAAGTGGCGTCGTGTTTATTGTCATTTTAGGGAGACAAGTCCTGGATGCCTTTCAAAGTGGACCCATCCATTCCCTTGGGAAGCGTCCGCCTGCCCCTTGCTTCCTCCCTCACCTCCGAGGCAGCAGGTGGTCCTCTCTCGGGCCTGGCTGTGTACAGCCCCTCAGAGGTTAGGGCACAACCAAGGGACAGTCAAATTCCATATGGGGCTGAGGCTGAACAGAGGGCTGCCGCTGCTGCGTCCAGGTGACTGTGGCCGTGCCATCACATAGATGCCCCTCCCTGCAGCCTTCCCCTCCCCTGCCCCTTGGTCCCTCTGCGCCGGTTAGCCTCTGCTTAGACGCTGCCTCACCATCCGCTAATCCCCACTCGGCTGTCACATAGTCAGCCAGCAGTGGCATTTGCCTGCGATTAATTGAAAGCTGCCCCCCCCCCCTCCCCATGTCACTTAGGGGAAGAGCTGAATGGCTTTCGCCACGGTCAGCCCTCTCGGGTTATGCACCACAATGGACTTGGCCAGCCAGCAGATTAACGTGCTCAGTGACCAGGTCGCCTGCATCAGCAGCTCCGGGCTGGGGCTCTGGCTGAGCTGTTGAGTTAGCTAGGCAGCGGGCCTTCAGTGGGTCATTCTAGAACAGAGCGGCTGGTTCCAGGTTTCCTTTGGGACCCTGCAGTGCGGGCTCACTGGCAACAGTGTCTATAGCTGTCCTAAAAGGGGCCGTGGGACTGCACGTATCTTCTCAAACCATTTTATCAGCCCTAATTGAGACCTCACACCATTCAGTAGTCCAGTCCTATCAGGCAGCGTTGTACATTTGCTATCAGTTTCAAAACACTGTACTCCTGAGATCAGGTCCCCCCCTGCCACCTCTACCCCCCCAGGAGCCCTTATTCAAGTTCTTATCCCTCTAGTTTCATCCATCCTGAGCTTCGGAGGGATGGTGCATTTTAAGCAAGCCCCTTTCAGGAAACTAGTATTCAGGTCATGCCCAAGGGGGTCCTGAGACACCCTGTGGTTTGATCACACGCTGCAGGGGAGGTAAGAGGTGCTTCAAGGGGAGCACCTACTGCAGGGGACATGGACGGGGACCGTATCGCAGTGCCAATGGAGAAAGGCAAGGTGCTGAGCACCGGGCCATGTGACGCATCGCGGGAGGAGGGCTTTCTGGGCC
>PVJH01031849.1:0-23273 GCA_004026705.1 Nesogale talazaci
CAAAGCGCAAGTTGTGAATGAAACAGCTGAAGATCACCCCCCCACACACACTCCTGCCCCCACCCAACACCGGCCCGCCAGGCCTGAGAACACGGGGAAGAGAGGGCTTTTCATACAGCACCCTCTACCCCCGCCAACCTGAATGCTACTGCCCTTTGCAGCCATGGACAGGGTGAGACCCTCGGGGTGCCCCCATGGAGAGAGCCTGGCTTAGGTCAAAGCTGCCCAGCCCAGTGGTCTCGACACTTTGAGCCCTGGGGGAGGGGCGTCTGTCCCTGAAACAATGACAGTATCTAAGGCTCAGGGCCAGACTCCTAGGAGGCGCAAACAAGCCTCGCTTTGGGGAGGTGCTTATTAGAGAGTCCACTGGGGTATTCCCAACCACCCTGCAGAGAGGAGGGGCAGACTGGCCCCCACCCGATATGCCCCCCCCCCCCCGCCCGCCATTCCAGCTTGAGCTCCTAGAACGGGCCAGCAATGCTGTTTCGCAAGGAACCTCACCAGTCTCCCCTGTGTGTGTCAGAAGCGTCCCGGGAGGCCGGCTCACAGGACAGGTGTCTGCAGGCTCAGACTGGGCAGTGTCACTTTGGCAGAGTGCACGAGAAGCAGGTTCCTCCACAGGAGCTTTCTGGGAAGTTCCCACATGGTCCCAAAGATGCCGCCTTTTGTTCAGACTGGGTGGACATTAAGCCCCAGAGAAGGGAAGAGACCAGCCCCAAGGACAATTGAGAGGCCTCAAGACACCCGTGACCGGAACCAGGACTCTGTCTCTACCCCGGGGTCCATGCCCAGGGAAGAGCCCCATGACTCGGTCATCACCACGGGAAACGGAAAGCCTTTCATATCCACGCCCCCTGCTTAGCATTTTCTGCATACGTAATTAGGGATCTGGGTTGGGGTCATGGCGGTCCCCAGCGTCCTTCCCTATATGCCTTAACCAGCGGCGCGCTGAGGCTGGTCCAGGGTATGTCCACTATCGCCCACCCCCCTCCCAGCAGCCCTGACCTCCGCTGACAACTCCAAGTCACAGTCTCTCTCCCAAGGGGACCCCATCTAGGAAAAGAGAGAAAACAGGGGCCAGGAAAAAGCCATGCAGACTACACACACGTGGGCCGTGCATGGTGGTGGGGGATACGCAAAGGAAGGGGGTGATGGGGCAGCCATGGGTATTTCAACAAACACTGCTTCTCGACCCAAGGTCGGGGGCAGAAAATCCAAAGCCAGCCACGCGTGGTAATCAAGAGTGTGAGGGGGACACACAGATCTGAGCTCCGGAAAGGCAGGGACTTGGATGCACCAATGCCCGGTGCCTGGTGAGAAGCAGATGCTCAATGGGCGGTCTTGGTCATTTGACAAAGGACCAAAGAGAAGCTGTGCCTAGAAAGATGCTCCCCACCTGGGGGAATTTTAGTGAGGAAGTGATACCTAAACAGGGCCTTGGAGGGTGAATCGGTCACCAAATGACAAGAGGGCACGGAAATTCCTTCCCGGTTGAGAAGACATTTCACATGCATTGGGTAAGGACAGGGCAGGAGTGGTTATGCTGGGCTCATTAGCCCTACTGCTTGACAAGCAAGTCGTGCTTGACAAAGTCATTGAAAATGAGGGACACGCTCCAGGCTGACACACATTCATCACAGTGGGCCCAGATAGTGCCATGATGACGGCAGAGGACCAGGCAATGCTTTGTCCTGTACTCTATGCGTCTAATGTTACACGAGTAAGAATTGACTTAACAACAATGACAACATCCAACATCTCAGTGCTTACAAGGACTGGGGAATATCCTGGACTGCCTAAGAGCCTCAAAACCACCCGCACCAGCCCCCTCAACCACCTCCCCAAAGAGAAGCAGCTCCAGCCATCACAGGAGGAGTAACTGTCTGACCAAATCAAGCAGACTAATTTTTAAGGTGATTATTCTACATGGCTCATGGATGAGGCTATGACTCTCCAAATAGCCCTTGGCAGGGAAAAAAAATAAGATTCCTCACCCCTGGCTTAAAACACCAAAGGTTGATTTCTTATTTCTGAGACAGGTCCATGTCTGCTGATCATCTGCCACCTGCCACGAACTTGATGCCAAAGCCCGTACTGGAATATCCACCACCGCTGTGGAAGATGGCTTAGCGTTGTGTGTTAGGCCAAGTTGACTAGAGAAACAAGTCCAGAGACACTCGTGCATGGATAAGAAAGAGCTTTATATCAAGAAGTAACCGTGCAGGAATAAAACTTCCCTTCCCAGTCCAACTCAAGTCCATAAGACCGATGCTAGTGCGTAAGTCCCTCTTCTGACTCATGCAGCCACATGCAATGATGCAGAATGCAGGGAGAGCACAGGCTGGTGGGTGCAAGGTTGTGTAGATCCGATGGCGGTGGACGTATTCCGAGGTGTCTCGGGTCACCTGCCAGTCTCCAAGGGGCTCACCAGCAGGAAGATGAAGCAGAGAGAGCAGGAAGAGGATTTTTCTGGGTCACACCTCCAAAGGAGGTCATCAAGCTGCAACCTGTCTGACCCACTAAATCACACCCATATCTTCTTACAGGTCCCACGTGGATACAAAAAAAAAGTATCACCCCCCCCCCAAAATGACTTGTCACTTCTGTTCATAATTCAATAGTCACACAGCCCTACCCAGACCTCAAGGACCTGGAAGTACAATCCTACCACAGTGTGCAGAGTAAGTCAAGAGTTGGAGATGTGTCACCGGCAGCATTAGTGATGATCACACCTGAGTAAGAAACTGCTGGTCCCTCTGGAGATTAGAGATTGAGCTGGAACAGTCCAGAAGGAGTTCATGGAGAAGGTAGGCTCAAACTGAACTCTGGAGAACAGGTGAGAGTCAAGTAGACAAGAAGCAGAAAGCAAATAGTTAGACAGCAGAAACTCCCCGAGGCAAAGCCAGACACTGGGATGTAGCCTAGGGGTCTGGCAGCTGGGTGGGGGTAGGGGCGGAAGTGAGGGGGACAAGACTAAGGGATCTGGTGCTTTTGCCATTCGGTTACTGATGCCCTCACTCTGTCAAGCAACATCGATCCCACATGCCATAATGACAGGCAGAGCTCCAGAAATAGGCTTCTTCTGCAATGCCATTTTTTTTTTTCTAGAAGAGCTCTTTCATTTGGGAAATTTTCAAGGGGAAAGAAAGTTGTGTGCTGAAAAAAAACAACAACACCCTTAGACCTTTTCCGAGTTGCCTGAGGCCAACATCTTACACCATTTCTTCCGCCTCTCTTTTCTCTCTGGCAAATGAGAAGCCATCTGGGAGCATCATCTTTGAGGTCAAACACATACCCTGCTCTTCTTTCCACATCTCCCGTGCATCCATGGATGATTCTTGCCTGAACTGGGCTGTACTCTGATGATGTCTAAATAATGACTTTGCAACCTCACCACTCTCCATTCACCAGTTGGCCCTCAACATCCTACTAGAAGAAACCCCTCCCTTCTCTCATTTATCCATCTACCTATACATTTATTCATTCCTTCATTCATTCATCCATCTATGTAAGCATCCATACATCTCTTATCCATCCATCCGTCCAACCACTCATCCATCCATCACCCAACTGCCTCACTAGCATGAAGTCATAAACTCCTATTTTCAATAATTTCTAATTGATTCTATACTAAATTATTCTGATCATCAAATTTGTTCCAGACTTGGCCACTGGGAGCCCCTTCAAGCTGGCTTTTACACCCTTGCAACAGGCTCCCATCATTTTTGCAGGTACTTCATTTTTGTAATCGGAATGAGAGCGACTGTATTCATTGGAAGGTCTGTCTCTCTTCTCCCCCCCGCCCCCAGGCACCACAGCAGCCCAAACATCTAAAAAGGGGAGAGGAGGCCAACAATATGGGAAGATCCCTGGGGAAGTGGATCTGCTTTGTCGACAGAGAGAACATAAAGACTAGATACATGACCATCCCAGAAGAAGCGCCTTTTCGCTTTCCTGGCAGAGCAGTTCCTTGGGGCCCAGAGGAGAGTGTTTCGAAGGCAAGGATGATGGGACCTGAAGATCCTGTTTCCCTGTACCGGCATAGCTCTAAATGCCACATTCTTCACATGTCTGTGGATTCCTTTACAGTTTTTAGCAGCCTAGCTACAAGGATACCTATTGCCATCAGAGTTTGGATGCCAGAACGAATTCTTCGTAACATGACGCTCTCCCCCCACACCCATCTTCTAATAAGAACGATGTGCAGTGAGGCTCCTCTGCTCCCGATTTCCAGATAGTGAGGCTGAGCCACCACGAAGCCAGGAGCCTTGCCCCAGATCACCCCATTGAATTTGGGCTAAGCACAAAAGCCACCTTGACCCCTCATTGACTGTCAATATGCATGGGCCTGACACTCCCCTTGGAGTGCCCTGCTGAGAACGACACACCCTTGGAGGACCCCCAAGGCAGCCTAGTCCACTTTCCCTGAAGATGGATGCCCTAGGTCAATGGTTAGCAAACTGTGACTCGAGATCCACGTATGGCTCTTTCCGCGGGAATGTGTGGCTCTGAAGTCACACGGAGAATATTGGAAGGTTATGATTTCTGATCACGGGGATTTCATTTGTTTGGCAAAACATATTTCAGGCTCTCAAGTGATGTTCAAGCTGTTAGGAGAGACAGGATGGGCTCTTTGGTCTCAAGAGTTTGCTGACCCCCGTCCTAGGCAATCTGCCATCCTCTGAAAATGGTGGCAAATACCGTGTGTTGCCATGGTAGCTACATCATCTGTGGTCAATTTGAGGATTAAGAGTGAGGGATGGAGTTTGGCCTGTCAATCAGGTTGCAGCGTGATGACCTCATTTGGAGGCACTAAGGAGATAAATAGCTCGCTGGAGGTGGGACACAGGCTGACCCCCTGGGAGACTTTGCAGCACAAGACACATGGAGCAACCCTAGTGCTCTGAGCTGGAGGAGCCCCACGGAGACCCTGGCTAGAGGTGAGATGCTCATGATGCCACTGGATCCACAAGACTTCCCACCAGCAATCTTTCTGCACACAGCATCACTACATGTGGTTCATGATTCTGAAGAGGACTTTATAGATTGCTATCAGACCTATGTGCTAACATTGGGCTTATGGACTTGATCGGGACTGGGCTGGGATGTTTCTCAATATTCAGTTGCTTTTTATACACATCAGTGTCTATCAATTGTGTTTCTCTAGTCAACCTGGACTAACACAATTGCCTTGTCCTCCAGAGCCCTGTGGGAACACTGTCTAGCATCAGCAGAGACCAGGAATCTGGAGAGACTAGAGATTGGGCCAGAAGCAACATCCCAACAGCGTGTCCAAGGGCGCCAGATGCCACAACATAAGGATTCCCAACCGGGTGAGAAGGGAGATGATGCGTATCCGTGTTTTCAGGGGAGGAAAGAAGACACAGCCAAAAAATTAGGGAATACTTGGCCCTCACGCCAAGGGATCTTCTCTGGAAGAAGGCCAAAGTGCTCCTTAGAAGCAAGGATGGCAAAACGTTGTCCCATATACTGTCAGGAGGGACCAGTCCCTGGTGAAGGAAAACATGCTTGATAAAGAAGAGGGGTGGGTGGGGGGCGGGGAGAGGAAGTCCTTCAACAAGATGGATGGACACAGTGGCTGTCACAAAGGAACTGTGGGGATGGTGCAGGAGTGGACAGTGTTTCATTGTGTTGGGCATAAAGCTGCTGCAGGTCAGAACCAATTTGGGCACCGTAGAACAACACAGCAAAGGGACAGCCCCAGAAAGGAGGCCAGTACTCTTGTTCCTTTGTAACTGGACCATAGGAAACAATGAAGTCTCAGTGGGCTTCAGTAGCCCCCAAAATGACACAGGAGGCTGGAGGACTTCACAGGGCTCAGGGAGCAGTGTGTTCTGCCAGCAACCCAAGCCTATATTCCTGGATTCCTTCCCTACGGTCTCTTTGGATTTTCCTCGTGTTGAAGGGTGAGGCTCTGGGATCAGGCAACTGGAACCATTTCTTTGGGTCACCGTGAACCTCAGTGTCCTCAACAAAAGTGGCTCTGGAGGCCCACCGGGTCAGGGTGGTGTATGCTTCATTTGGTATTGTTGCACAAGGCTGTTAAGTTGCCTCTGACTCAGGCTGTCCCCGGGCACAACAGAAGGAAGTAGGGCCTGGTCCTCTGCCATCGTCTATGTGTGTCATGCACCCTTCGGCCTACACCTCAGCTTCCAGCACAATGATGGCTACCAGGAGCTGGGATTCCACTGGTCTTTGTTAACTGGCTGGTTTTCTAAGGTCGATCTCAAGGTCCTTTTTCTAGTCTCTGTTCATCTTAGGAGCCCTGGAGGAGTGGTGAGTTCTGCATTGATTGAGCTGCTAGTTGTAAGGTCAGCGGTTCAAAACCACGGCCGCTCCGTGGGTAAAAGAGGAGGATTTCTACTCCCATAAGGAGGTCCAGGCTCAGGAACCCACGGGGGCAGTTCTGCTCTGTCTGTGGCACTGAGTTTGGGACTTCAGGCCCTATGTTAGTCTGGGTTCCGAGCATCCTGCTGGGGCAGATAGGACATCCCCAGTGGGTTCCAGACACTGTAACTCTTGACAGGGAGCAGAAAGTCTCCTTCTTCCATGGAGAAGCTGGGGATTGGTTAGCAGTTCAACGCAGGACTCGACGGGCATGCATGTCTGGAATCTTCGTCTGGAAGTTCTGATGAGACTTGTCCACCCTGGCTGATGCTGCTGGCATTGATGATCATGGTGGCACAGCTTCCAGCAGCCTGGTGACACAGAAACCACCCCAGCCCCAAGAACTGACAGACAGGAAGTGGACGGAGAGATGGGTAGTGGTGTTGTTAATGAGACGATTTCATTGCCACTAAACCCAGTACCTAACCTAGAGACAATACAGAGATGTGAGGTCAGGGTCATTGCTGCCTGTGTGATACTTTCCCATCCTCTTCTCCCCTGTCCTTTCTTTCCTTCCTCCGTATCCCACCTTGGTGTTTGTCCCTCCTTCCTGGGGCCATGCAGAAGCTTCCAGCCTCTTTGACCAAAGTCCCTGGCCCCAAAAGAGGAGGATGAGAGCAGAACAGGTGATGTTTCTGAATCCTCAAGGAATGAATGGCACAACATCACTTGTTCTGAGCCTCCAATCTCTTTGACTAAAGTGCCTGATGCCCAGTCTTCTCAGAAGCTGAAGCCCAAACAGATTGTGAATGTATTACAGCGCTGCTCTGACCCACTCGCTCTGGGTGGTAAGTGCTAGGACATGGGTCAGATGGCAGGTATTGTGTGATGAGCCGGAGCCCTGAGCAGAGGGGACAGGAGATCTGGGCTGCCGTTACGTAGCCAGAGTCCCCAGGCTCGAAAGAGGAGGAAGAGAGCAGCAGCCCAGAGCTCTTGTCTCCTCTGCTCACCAAGGGGCAGAGGAGAAACAGTTCTGTTTTAGAAGAACCATCTGAAGGTTCCATAGAGACAAGGATGGTGTGATGGTGTGATTTCTCGTCAACCTGATGGTGCCCAGTGGAGACAAGGGTCGAGTCCAGCCTCTCATGCCCGATGAGGCCTCCTTGGGGGTGTGGCATTTTATAAGAGAGACATTGTGAGAAGCAGTTCTCTTGCCCCATTACCTTCCTGCTGACCCGGAGCCGGTATCTCACACCATGTGACCTGCCAAACCTGGGAGCCATCGGCAGCCTGCCATGCTCCTTCCAGCCTTGCCTCCAGAGGTCCCTGAATCCACTGGCCTTTGATCTCCCACTTTTCTCACTTTGTCTTCCTGCTTCATCCACCACCAGCTACAGGAGCCTGAGGGTCTCCCACTAAGTGATTGACCCATGGACTTGGCTTGCCCAGGGCTGGGCCACCTTCTTGATATACGGTTCTTTCTTTGACATAGGTGAGGGTCTCTGGTTTTACCACTCTAGAGAACACAGTGTGATGCAGACGGGGAGACTTTGACTCACGTCTGTGCCCCAGGCCGATCGTCGGCTAGAAAAGGACTTCTTCGCGGGTGGTAAAGGAAAGGGTGGGCTGTAAAGAGGGTCTCCCTTATGGGTTGGAGCAGCTCACCAACCCCACACCTGCCAGTGGCCATGAGGATGGCACAGAAAGGGGACGGTCTTGCATCCCGTTAGATAGAAGGACGCCACGCACCTGAGATGCCTTGAGGACAACTCACATAAATAAGGCTACCTGTCCTTCTGGTCCGTAGGCACTGGTGTGGCTGCGGTGCACAGGCAAAGGCAAAGTGGCCCAGCATTCCCACCACCGCCCTCACCAAGGACAGATAGCCTGGGCAGGGGGAGGCCTGAACTTGTCTCCTGGGGGTCTGGAGAACCAAGCCCGGTCAAGTTCTGCTCGCCTCAGGCCTGACTGTCTACACGGCAGGGAGAGCCCCCTCCATCCTATGCTATCCCCAGGCCAATCTCATGTTGTCCAGTAGCCCGAGGACCTCAGCCGCAGCCTGCCCAGAAGCTCTGGAAGACAGAAGAGGGTCTGGCTGGAAGGGAGGCAGGCCTGGGCGGGCGGGGATCTTAGCAACCAGGTCTCTTTTTCCATTCCACAGAGCAGGCGGGCAGGCTGTGTGCCGGCGGCCCCTGTGACTCGTTCCCATGCAACGCTGGCCCTTGCCCCGCAGGCAAATCAGGGCATGTCCGGAAATGATCACAATCTGCCACACTAGCCTGGGAGCTGCCCGGAGCCCAGCTGGAGCCGAAACGGGGGCCCGTCCTTCCATTTTATGAATGAGCAGATCCGCCTGCTTTCTCTCAAGCGCCGCATACATTAGCAAGGAGCAGGCCCCTCTGGGTACCAGGAAAACCCCGGCTGGGCGCCACACCGCTTGCCTTCCCAGGGGGAATCGGGGCGCCAGGCCCTTGCTCCCCACTTCTCCTGGCCTCCAGGGAGCTGCTGAGGAGCTGTTCTCAGGCTCTGCAGAGAAAGCTCTTGCTCAGACAATGACTCAGCCCCAAAGCGGTGGCAGCTCACCTTTCCTGGGGCCTCCTGGGCCCCGCTCCAGCCCCGGCCCAGCCAGACCTGCTCAAAGGCAGGAGATCCGAAATCTTGGCCAGCTATCCTCCTGGGAGTTCCGGCTTTCCTCTGGGACTGCGGCCCCTCCTAGCCAGCCCCTGGGGTGCACCCAGTCAGGCCAGCCTCCACGGGCACTTTCAGTGGAAGCCCATGCCCACTTGACTGAAGAGTAATCATTAATATTACCCCTGGCCCGTGAAACCAACTGTTAAACCGACATAATGAAACCAGTTGCCACAGCACCAGCACCAGCGTTCCAAGCAGGGCTGAAGGTTACAGCAAATGACCCAGTCCCCGGCCATGGCAGGATAGCGTATCCGAACACACAGGTGCTTCCAGCAGGACCAGGGGACGGCAGATGGCCACAGCCTGGGAATGGGGTCTCAGCTCACCTTTCCTGATTCGAGGGAGAAAGCTCAGGAGGATCTGAGGGGCAGCGGCCTGAGTACTCAGTGCGGGGGATGCTGGTGACGGCCTGGCGAGCTCACTGCAGGGCTGGCTTGTGGGAATCCATTGAGTCTTCACTGCGGAAGAAAGAAAAACGGGAAAGAAGCCAAACTTCTGGCTGTCTCGGCTGCTTGAGGCTGGCCTCAGCGCCGGCAGCAAAGGCACAGCCCTGTGGGCTGTGCACCCCATCAGACTGCTAACCACCAGGTCGGATCCCATGGCGGCTCTCTCAGGAGGACAGGGCTCTCTCCTCCTGGAAGGAGCGAGTGATCATCTTGGAACACTCACAGGGCCAGTTCTACCAGGGCCTCCAGGGTGGCTAGGAGTAGGCACTGACCTGACAGCAGAGAGTTTGGAAAATTGGAATGGTGTCATCGTAGTTATGCAGTGGGCTGCTAATCACAGGGCCAGAAGTTCGAAACCACCACAGGCACTTTAGGAAGAAGAGGAAGCATTCTGTCTCTGCAAAGAGTCACGGTCCGAGGGGGGGGGGGGGATCGAGAAGGGAGGGGAAATATGAGGCGCTGATACCAGGGACTGAAGCTAAAGTGACCAGATTTTAAGTGGGACACCATTGATGGGGCGGGGGAGTCCTTGATTAAAAATTC
The DNA here is from genome assembly GCA_004026705.1 of Nesogale talazaci. Classification (NCBI taxonomy): domain Eukaryota; kingdom Metazoa; phylum Chordata; class Mammalia; order Afrosoricida; family Tenrecidae; genus Nesogale; species Nesogale talazaci. Next base: position 10,029 of record PVJH01031849.1, read on the forward strand.
GGTCTTTTTGGGAGCAACAAAAATTTTCATAGAACGCAAAAAATAGTATTGTAATATATTTATTTTAATTTTAAAATGCCGCAGGACATTGTTAAATTGTTAAAAAGCAGGACATCTGGTCACCTTAGCTTCTGTGGAAAGAAAATGTTTTGAGAATGATGGCAGAATGTGCTTCGCATACAATGGGTGGATGGATGGATGGATGGATGGTGATGGGAGTTGTAGGAGCCCCGAATAAAATGATTTTTTTTAAAAGAGTTATGGTCCAACAGAATGGGACTTCCAGCTTGGGATTTCAGCTCACCCCAAAAAACTGGCAGAGGTAGTTCTTCTCTGCCCTCTGGGGTTGCTGTGAATTGCGTTTGACTCGCAGGCAGTGAGGATATAGCATGGAGGGGGATTGCCTGCCCAGGATAGGCAGCACCTCCCCTGGATTGTCCCCCCCTCCCAAGGGTGCTGGTGGCAGCTGCAGTGGTGATGGTGGTGACCGGGTGTCCTCAGTCTGTTCCAACTCACAGCAGCCACATGTGACAGGGAGGAAGGGCCCCGGTGGGGTCCCCGGTCGTGGTCATCACAAACGCAGACTGCCACGCCTTTATCCTTCAGAGCCTCTGAGTGGATTCAAACTGTAGACCTTTCAGTTAGCAGCCAAGCACTTAACCATTTGTGCTACTGGAGCTTCTTAAGCACACTGCCTGGGCGCTGGGGGGAGGGGGCTGCCTTTCATTGAGGGGATCACTGATACTGCCATCCTTGCTTGTGCTCCACCCCCTCGTCTTCCCCTGAACCCAGACTCTGTGGGGACCAGATTAGGACCAACAGCTAAGGCAGCACTGCGGGGACACACCGGAGAGCCAAGCAGAGCATGGCCAGGGAAGCCCGAGGTTCCTGTGTGACAGGAGGGTGTGTATGGGGGCTAACATTTCACATTGAAGCCCTTCAGAAACTGGAGTTTCCATGGCCAAGACAGAGGGCCTTGTCAGATGTTGGGGGGAGGTGGGGACTGGGGGCACTTCTCGATCCTCAGAGAAGACCTGATGGGCTCAAGGAGAGGGCCCAGGTCTGAGTCAGAGGCCGCCTGGGAGAGAGGGTTCACCCTCCCACCTGGAAATACACCCCTCCCCATCAAGAGTCTCAGAAGCCCCTGTCCTGTGGGGTCGCTGGGGGTCAGCGTCCATTCAATGACTGTGTGTGTTTAATGTGGGCGTGTCAGTGAAGAAGAGAAACCAGTCCCACTGTCTGAAGGCTGGGTTCGCTTTGCTGTGTGGGTGAAGCTACTACCTGCTTGTGAGTCCTGGATCCATCATTCAGTAGCTCTGTGGCCTCGGACAAGTCACCTAACCCCTGTGGGCTTCGCCGTCCTCCTCAGAGCGGTGGGTGTGATGGCAGCCACTTGACCCACAGCGGAGGATGGAACGAGATGCTACGTCGCAAGCCCTTCCTTCACAGAGCGCCCCAAAGAAGAAAAACTCCAAATTCACTGCCCACAAGTCGATCCTGATTCCTAGTGGCCCTGCAGGATAGGGTAGAACTGTCCACGGGAGTAGACAGCCTCCTCTCTCTTGGGGGGCAGCTGGTGGTTTCAAACCCCTGGCCTTGGGGCTGGCAGCCCGATGCTTCATCACTAGGTCACCATGCCTGGCTAGCGGAACCTGCCGCATCAGCCACGGCTACCGTTTCCTTTAAGGGTTCCTCGGTGGGCTGACAGTTAAAGCATCAGGTTACTAATGAAAAGTCAGGGCTTTGAAACCATCAGCCTCTCACTGAGAGACAGCTGAGTCCATGTACTTCTGTCAAGGTGTACAGCTTCAGAGACCCTCGGGGTGGTTCTCCTGGGTCCCACAAGGTCACTATGACTTGGACTCGAGTTGACAGCAAGGACTTTGCTTTGAGTTGAATGGTTATCTTTAAAGAACCCAGGGACCAGCAATTCAAAACCACCAGCTGCCCTCCCCCAGGAGAAAGAAGGGCTTTCTCTCCCATAAAGTTACAGACTCAGAAACCCAGAAAGGCAGTTCTGTCCTGTCCGAGAGGGTGGCTAAGAGTTAAAACCGGCTTACTGGCAGGGAGTTTGTTGCTTGTTGTTTTTAAGCCCGATGGTGCCAAGGGTTAAGCTCTCAGCGGATGCAGGCAGGTGGGCGGTTGGTACCTGCCCGGTCTCTGCAGGAGGGAGGCATGGCATTCTGCTCCCATCAAGGTCACCTTCTGGGAACCCCTGTGGGGTGGTTGGCCTCTGCCCTCCAGGGTGAGACAGCACCTGGGCAGTATCTCCATGACTCTTCTTCTCCTCATCTGACGGGGAGCCTGTCTGCGTATCCCAGACTCACAGGGACAGAGGCCCTGGTCCCTGCAGCAGCCAAGTGACCCTGCGCTCGCCCTCTCCCTGCAGAGCCAGCCAGCCCTTTCCACCTGAATGGGCGAGGTGTGCAGTCCCGGGCCACACCTGCGGGGCAGCACGTTCAGCCGGGGCTCTCCCTTCCTCTCCCGGGTGCTGGCCTTCCCCCGAGGAAGCTCGCAGACACCCACAGCCTCCCTTCAGGCCCTAACTCGTCGGGCTGGCTTGCCCCGGTACCCGGCTTATCCAAACATCTTCACCGCTTTTCATAAATTCAATCCCTCTTTATCGGCTGCACCATCAGGAGGAAGGGAGGGAGGGGTCTGTGAGTGAAGTGTGGGGAAGAGAGGCTTTAATTAGCCTCCTGGCTCTTCGGGGTCACTCACAGTTCAACCCAGCCAGGGGGAGGAGGCAAGGCTACGGGACAAGGGGTGGAGGGTGGGGGGCTGGGTGCCTCGGGTCCCAGGTGCCTCGGTCCTCTGTTCCCTGCTGACGGGTCTGAGGGGCTGCCCCTGGGCAGCTGGGTCAAGGTCCTTGGGATCCTACTGAGACATGAACTGGCCTGACCCCTTTTATGAACTGCGGGGTGCCCCCCCACAATTTTTTTTTTGCTTGTAAATCATAACTGTGAGTAGGAGCCCTGATGATAAAGCAGGTAAAGCACTTGGCTAATTCAAGGTCAGTGGTTCAAACCCAACCAGCTGCTGCACAGGAAAGACATGAGGCTGATTGATTCCATAAAGATTACAGCCTTGGTCTGGGTGGCACAAAAAGAAAGTGTGGCAGTCGTGTGCTTTTGTTAATTTTACAATTGAAATGTAGGGGTGGGTCTAGCCTGTTAATCTGGAGATAGTCATTGAGTAGCCAATGAGGCCTCTATGTGGGCATGGCTTTCTCCTGAGACTTCTGGGAAATCTTGCCATATTTCCCTCATGAAGATGAGAAGCTATCTTACCCAGTTGTTGGCAGTTAGTCTCAGAGACGATGAATCACAGACAAGACAAGATGGCAGCATCCGAGGAGCTGAAGGAGCCGGAGGAGAAGGCACACAGCCTTGCCCTGATGGAGCCAGACCTCTAAAGCTGGAGAGATCATGTGGAGACCCCTACCAGTGATGAGTTGCTTCTGCCACCACTGGATGCTGTTGATGGACCCTGAGCCTTGGAAGCAAGGAGCCATGGGGAGATCCCTGCCAGCGCCAAGATTCTGCACCCACTGACCTGTGACTTCGTGAGTCGGAAGGAAACATTATAGACTGGTCTCGGGCATATGGGCTAATATCGGACTCATGACTTTGAACTGGACTGGGCTGGGATGCTCTCTCAGTGTTCCATTCCTTGTGTATATAAACCTTATCCTTATATCCATATGCGTGTCTATGAAATTTGTTCGTCTAGTCTACCCGGACTGACACATTATGGGATCAGGAATGGAACCATGGAGCAATAGCCTGTGGGTTTGAACTGCTGGCCTTGGGGTTCCCCACAGTGAGCTTCACCACCATGCCAGTAGGGAGCCTGCGTCTCCTCCAGAGCACCTTGATTTTTGCTGCCTTGGAGGGAACTGAGAGCTCAGACGGCTCTTTCGTGGATCAGGGGTCCGATCTGTGTCCCCTTGTCTTTTCACTCGACGTGTAACCTCACAGAACACAAGCAGCTACAAGCCTGTGGCCGTGGCCCCGGAGGGAGACGGCAGCAGTGGTGTTGTCAGCTGCAGGGGGTATGGGCCGTTAACACAACCCAGATGGCTGGCTGGATTCGTGGGGCTGGTGACTTAGAGATGAAGAAGTCCGAGGTGGTAGGCTTGTAGAGATGGTTCCCCATTCGAGGTGACAGAAATTGCAAAACCACGAAACCGACTTGTCCTGGACATGCTCCTTGGTGGCACCCAACGAAGTGGAGAACTTTCTTGCTCACAAGAAGGGCCCGGAGCAGCCGCTAGCAGTGTCTTGGGGAACCATAGGAGGCACATGGCAGAGAAGATGGTCCAGAATGGGTTTGAGGGTTCCTAAGGCGGGGTTTTCTACTTCCATAAAGACTAATAGTCTTAGAAACCCACAAGGACAGTTGTACCCCACCCTGTAGGGTCGCCAAAAGACGACACGGACTCAATGGCAGGGAGTTATTCTGGGACATTTGGCACAAGGAAGACCAAAGAACCTGCGCCTCTGACTGGCAGCATTTGTGAAGAACACTGGATCCACCAGGGAGGGCCAGAAGAATGAGCAGATGTGTCCTCAAAGAGATAGAACCAGAACATGCCTTAGAAGGGAGATGCTCCTCTCAAGCGTGTTGGCCATGTCATCAGGAGGGAGGGACTCAGGCTGGGTGGAGGCGAGGGTCTGTGTCAAAAAGGAGGCCCCTCAGTGATGGACGTGGCAGCCACACGGAGATCCACACAGCAAGGCTCGCGAAGGTGGTGCAGGACGGGGCAGGGTTTGGTTTCGTTGAGCGGGAGGTCGCTGTGAGTCAGAGAGACCTCAGTGGCTCGTCGCAGCCACAGGCGTGTTCAGAAGTCCCAGCAGCCTCAGGTTTGACAGTCTCCTGAAGGCAGGAATCTAAACCTCCCAGGCAAGGTTTCTCCGCCCCTCCACGTTACTTCCCCCCCGCCCCCTTCCACAGGCTGCTCTTGAACTGCCTGTAACTCTGAGACTCTCAACCCCCTCGAAGCTGCCCCACTGGGTCCCCCAACTAATGTACCCTAATGTGAACTGAATGGACCAACTGTGCAGGCTTCTTAGAAGTTGATCTACCAAATTCAAATTATAACTATCCTTTCACCCCACAAGCCAACTTTCAGGTATCCATCTGAGCAGTCGATGGCGACTAGAACACAAACACCAAAAGGGGGTGGCTTGAGCAAACAGAAGTTTATTTTCTCACAGCTGAGGAACCTCGAAGTCTGAATTCAGGTGCTGGCTCCAAGGGAAGCTGCTTTTTGCCAGCTCTGGGGGCTGCCCTGGTGTCTGTCTGGGGTCCTACTCATACCTTGGCTCTTTGGGGAGCTTTCAATGAGATGACATCTCTCTCCCCCTATCTCTGTTTACTTGCTTTGTTTATATAGTTTATATAGTTTGTTTACTAATTATATTATATATATATACATATACACATACACACACACACACTCTGGTTACATAGCATACAAAAGAGATCAACCCCAGACACACCCCACACAAATTCTGCCCCGACTGTGGCAAGGAAACCCCATTCCCAATTAGGATCATTACCCCAGGTATTCCCAAATCCCCAAAGCCAACCACTGCCGATAGAACTGATTCTGGCTCAAAGTCGCCTGCAATAGGACAGACTAGAACTGATCCTTAGGGTTTTCCCAAACCATAAATCTTTGTGGGAGCAGACAGCCTCATTGGGAGCTGATGGTGCATTTGAACCAGTTGCTTTAGGGTTAGCAGCCCACAGTCTAGGACAGGGGTCCTCAAACTATGACCCACGGGCCACATACGGCCCGCCAAGGACATTTATCAGGTCACTGAATGTCTTTGCCATCATTGCTGTCCTGCTTAGCAGCCAACTTATCCCAGGCCCACAGTGAATTTGTCTATAGTTTTCTTTAACTATAGTCTGGCACTCTAATGGACTGAGGGACAGTGAACTGGCCTCCTCTTTAAAAAGTGTGAGAGGGGCTCAGCCCCAGTGGCATAGTGGTTGAGTGTGGGACTGCAGCCCACTGGCTTGGTGGTTCAAATCCAGCAACAGCTCTCTAGGAGCAAGGCTGGGCCTCCCACTCCCACCAGAGGGCAGTGATGCCCCCCCCCAAAAAAAAAAGTTTGAGGACTCCTGGTCTAGGGGTTAGGATTGACAACACAGATTTTGGGTAGTTGGGTGGAAGGGACACATTTCCATCCATAAAGATCTAGTTCATAGAAACACCTTCTATACAAGCACATATATGAGGAGTGCAAAGGTGTACAGATGCTTATTGCAATGTTATTTGTAACATGGAAAACATGCCAAAGATAGTGTACCTATCCACACATAGCCAAACAACTTTTAAGGTGAGTCCCAGCCATCAACTTTTTGGTAAGCAGTGGAGCTCATAAGCACTTCTACTCTGTAACCCATAGGGTGGGTGGCCATGAATTTGGGGGTGGCTTCCATGGAACCATCAACAATAGGAGTTACCTGGAGAAGAGGAGTAAGACTGAAAGGTTGCCTTTTTTGACCCTTGCCTACCTGCAATGTGCATACGTTTTCAGTCAGTGAGTACCTATCCACATAGTCTGACCTGTACCATCGTCATGACCATTACAGCTGTTAGGGTGACCCAAAGGCAAAGGGGAAGAGGGGATGGGGTGAGCATTCTTCCTGTGCTAATGTCATCATCTCAAATCCCCAGAGTGGCCCTCAGTGAGTGCTGATAGGCACAGCCCAAGGAACAAGAGCGCAAAGGGGTTCAGTAGTGCCCATCTGTATATTTTACATTCCTTCCCTCTACCTGGCAGGGATTGTGTCAGTCAGGGTCTTGGCAGGAAATGGACGACACGCTCAAATGGGGGATTTGAAGGGAGTAGAAGGATTGCAGGAGAGGGGAACTGGGAAAGTAGTGCTACCCACAGGACTCGGGGAAGCCTTGATCTGAATAGACAAGGAGAGAGAGCTGCTACAAGTGACCACAGTGGGGAGAGCTGGGGGAGGGAGGTGAGGACCCCACCCCTCTTCCTTCTCTCCCATCCCCTCCCAAACACACCATTGGCCAGAGCCAACTGGACACCAGAGAGGACATTGGGATGAGTCTCAGACCAACGAGTCTCCTGGATGTAGAGCAGGTGGAGAAGGGCAGATAGGAAATCCACAGATGTAATCAGAGGGTCTGCATAATGTGTACCTACCTCGACACCTGTCTATGGTCCATTTCCACCTGCACCACTGGCTGACTCTGAGCCTCCTCCCACGCCACTCCTGGAAACCCAGTGTCTTTACTGGTAAGATGTGGGCAGTGGGTGGACCTCATTGTTTCCATGGTGCTCCTCTAGCTCTGGCTCCTGGACTTCTAGGAATCCTTCCACCCATTGCTTGCTGGTAACCATTAGAAGCAGCAATCAGCTTGCTGGTCATGGAGAGCAGGCCACCTTCAAAGGGGATAATATCTCAATGTGTGGTAGTTACACAATTTGACGTCAACTTGATAAATAACTGTAGGGGTGGAGTATAGCTTGCCAATGAGGTCACCACCTGATGAGGCCTCATGGCCTTCTCATGAGGATTCCGGGAACTTCCTCTCTTTTTTCCCTGGAGGCAAGCTACTTCCTCTCTACTTCACCTTCCTTCTGGCAAGCCACTCGGAGACCTGCCAGATGAAAGAGATGCTTCCACTGCCATTGAATCCAGAAGACTTTGCATCCAGGGGCCCATGATGTTCCTGCATTCTGCAACATTGCATGAGACTGGGTGAGTCTGAAGGACTGATGGACTAGTATTGAACTTGTAGCATACTATGGGACTTATGTATGACCTTGGTCTGGGCTGTTTTCTTCATGTACAATGACTCTTTGATATAAAGCTCTTTCTTATACATGTATGAGTGTCTCTGGATTTGATTCTCTAGTCCACCTGACTAGTATACAGGAGGGTTTGTGCGGCTACTGCCTTTTGTACTTGGTACAGAACAACTTTGAAAAAAATAGGCCAGGCCATCCTTGGCATGACCCCTGCTTGCTGATTCCTTCAGAAATGCCCAAGGATGGTACATGAAATTCACATGGCTCAGAGGAGAGGTCAGGGATCCTCACCTACAGGCAAGCATGGGGAGAGGCAGTGCAGGAGGAAGGTGGCCACCTCTTTTATGCCTGTCTCCTCAGTTACTCCCTGCTCTGTTCCCACCCTCTGATCCAGGCTGCACATAACTGCATTCCCGGAGGACATTGTCAATAGCCCTGGGTCCTCAAAGGATGACTCACACCTAAGGAATGTGATGTGCAATTGGCATGTTATCTGGGACAAGGGTCTTGTCGATGAGACACTCCCTTGTCATTCAGCTCAGCTCTTCCAAGATCCTCTGCTCCAAACTCTCCTGTCTCTCAAAACCAGTCAAGCCTTTGCAATTCCAACCTTTCTCTTGGCCTCCAGAGCTGGTGGGGGGAGGGGGGAGTATCCTAGCAGTGGCCTGAACCAAGCATGCACCCAAATTGAGAAGCCCTCCGTCTTTGCAAAGACCCAGAGACCAGCTTTATTACCAGGAAAACCCATGGCTGTGATCAGAAATGCTTCCTCTGTGGCTTTAAAAAAAAATCACCACCCACCATCCTTCCTGTAGACTTTTGGTTTCAATATATGGTGTGTTCACTTAAAGACATTCATGGTGCATTTCCTTCTAAAATGTTACAGCTGTGTTTCTAGAAGGTGAGTGCCGGGGATCTGAGAAATGAAGTGGAGGCCATGGACTGGAGAAACTGAATAAGGAATCGCTTCCTGCTAGTGGAAAACACTCAGCTATTGACTAAGTCCGGAGCAATGCAGGGCAGTCATTGCAAGACAGCGAGTCACGCTGTCCAGGTGAGAATCTCCTTGCCCATCTTCCAGGTGCTGGAGCTAAGGAAGAAAGTTGAGGAGGGTCTGTGTCCTTCTTCCTTTGGATCTCTTTGATTTTTGTTTTCAGGGGTCACTTGAGTCAACTCCACTCTCCATCCCTGTACATTCTTAGCACGAAAGACCCAAGCAGAGAGATGCTTCTGGTCTTTGGACTTCCAAAGAAGCAAAAGTAAAAACACAGACTAAGCCCCGGTGGCATAGTGGTTGAGTGCGGGACTACAGCCCACTGGCTTGGTGGTTCAAATCCAGTAGCAGCTCTGCAGGAGCAAGGCTGAGCCTCCCACTCCCACCAGAGGGCAGTGATTGCCCACCACCCCCCCCCCCAAAAAAGTCACAGAGCAGAAATAGATAGGCCACAACTGCTGTTCTAAGGACTAGGGGATTTTGTCTTCACCACTCAACAATTGTGCCCATTTAAAGATGTGGAAACAGAAGGAATGAGAAATGAAGTGAGCATCCGAGGCCAAGTGACCTGTAAGATTTCAGAGCTGACTTCTGAGCGGGGGCTCTGTCCATCGCCTCCTCTGATTGTAGGTAAGCTGATTTCTCCTTGGCTGTCATGGCTTTGCTAAAGGGTAGTCACATAACTGCCATACGGGCTGTGTCCCCTTCCTCGGCCCTCTTACTCCCTGGGAAATGGTATGGCCGTGACAGAGACAGGACTTACAGATGGAAGAGAGTGATGAGATCAGCCTGTTTCACTGCCACCGAGGATGGAAACCTGTGCCCTTAAGTTGACTGGTTCAAAATGGCCCACAGATATCAGAGTAGAAATGTGCTCTGTGCGGTCCTCGATGGCTGGTTGGGGGGGAAGGGGGGGCAGTAGATCAGCAGTATATTCTTTCCTAGGGCCTCTGAATGGATGTGAACTTCCAACCTCTTGGATGGCAGCTGGGTGTGTTAACCATTCGCACAACCCAAGGATGCCTCCTAAGGCTGGAACATGGTCCTACCTGCTTTCAAAACCAAACCAAGCTCATGCCATCCAGTTGAGTCTGATGCTTAAGGACCCGCTAGAACAGAGGAGAGAGACCGCCTTTGAGTGTCCAAAATGTTCCCTCTTTACTGGAGTAAAAAGTCTCGTTTTTCTCCCGAGGAGTGGTTTCAAACCACTGACATTGCAGTTAGAGCTCCAAATATGACTTACCTTGGACAAGTTATCCGGGAGACCAGTCCACAGGGAAGGACACCATGCTGGATAACGTTGCGGAATGGCAAAAAAAAGAGGACGCCCTTGGATAAGCTGGATGGACACAGAGGCTGCTTCCATGGGCTCAAACAGAAGAACAACAGTGAGGACAGCAAGGGACCAGGCAGCATCTCAGCCTAGTGGAGGTAGAGTCACTGTGAACCAGAGCCAGCGACACAGTATCTACCAACCACAACAGCTAGCTAGGATGCACCGGGGCAGGCAGCGGGGGAGCCAGCCTCTGGGCAGGATAAGCTCCCCGGTACAAGTGTGGAGGGGGCTATGGCTTTGAAATATTCCCCAATGCCCTGCTTTGCCTCCCTTACCCCCAATATCCTTTCCCACCGCTTGTCCTAAGGACCAACTGGACTGACAGCAGGCGGGGTGGGATTCAACAGCCCCCCCCCCCCAGATCAAAATGGACAGCAGATAGAACAGATCTGCAGAATCAGATGGTGAGGCTGAGTCAAGCCTTCTGGAAAGAAAAGTGAAGGGAGGTTCCGGGGGACAGAAGAAGGTGGGGAGGCAGGCATGAGCCAAGACCCAGGTGCCACTGAGCTGAATCAGACTCAGGGCAACCCCCAAGGGCCCCCAAGAGGACTGGGCTCCGTGGAAGGGTCCATGGCTGCCGTCAATCTGTGGATCACCAGACATTCCTTCTGAGGCCCCTCGGAGTGGACTCGAACCTTCCACCATTGGGTGAGCAGCCAAGGCCAAGGATCTTCCGCACCACCCAGGGACTCCGGGAAGCAGACTGAGTTGACACCCTGGAGCAGTGACCACGTGGCCCTGGACAGGTCCCACCAGAACAAGAGCTAAGTCACCAGGATCTGGTGTGGACTGATGGCCCAAGTCCCCTGTGCATTGTTGGAGGTCTCTGAGGGGCCCGTGTAGATGAAGGGTGATCACTAAGCACCCCGGTCCTCCCCCCTTGGCACCACTCTGTCCTTCCCATTGCCTGCTGAGATGCGAGGCCCAGGAGAAGGGCAGGGAGGCCATGCGATGCTCTGGTGGCAGCGTGTTCTAGGACATGGAGTTCTCAGCAGGTGAAGCAAGGCTCCCCCCTGCTTCCTGAGTCAGGCACTTTTCCAGGACAGACCACCAGGATGGACCACTGCCACACCCTTCCTTTCTGTACCAGTACACAGGGCCCACACCTCTCCTCCACCACCCTCCCCCACCCCCACCCCCCATGCTTCTGAGTCCTCTGCCACCCAGGAAGACTCCCTGAATCACTGCAGGTCACAGCACAGGGCCTTGGAATCTGGGTCTGTTATGCACCCAACAAGGTCCCCAGCTTGCTGGGCAGGAGTAAGGCTGAGCTGGGAAAGGACCTGGCCCCTCCCCTCATCTTTGGCAGCACCATATCTAAGGCTGGGCTGGCCACCCAAGGCGCTGGGCTCTGCCAGACCAGGTAACCCTTCCGGTTTAACAGGTACCCATGGCCTCGTGCTATGTGCCTTTGGCCCACCCAAGAGTTCTGTTTTCCTTTCCCTAGGGGATCCCTAATGCTGCTTTCTGTTCCCCACCCCCACCGCCAACCTACACAGCAGCCCCCGGAGAGCAGGTCCCCAGCCAATGTCTCCCAGTCCCGCGGGGCCCCAGCTACAGCTGAGCCACCACAGACCAACATTTCCCAAGCTTTAAAGACCTAGGCAGCGGGGCGAGGTGAAAAATAGCCGGAGATATATCAGAGTGAGACTTTCAGCCTCCGCCTCTAAAGGCGGGAGTCTACCTTTCCACAAGAAGGCCGGGCCACCTGCCCCGCCGCCAGGGGAACGGGGAATAGGATGGACCTCCAGTCCATCCCCACCAGGTGCTGCTCTCCTGCGTGTGGCAGACACAGAGGGACCTCACTCAGAGTCCCCTCACTTTTAAGGACAGACTCACTGCCCTGCTGAAAAGGTGTGGCCAGCTGATAGCCCTCCAGTGTTGCAGTGTTGCAGCTGCAAAGGCAGAACAAGGCGGTAGAACAAGGGAATGCCACGCTCTCCCAACGTGGGGCTCCTCCAACCAGCGGTGTTGGCTCTGCGACACGTGGGCTGGCAGGGACCCTCTTTGCATTCTGTCCACGCTTTCTGCCTCCCCTTTTTTTCCGTAGGTGTGGTCAGCTGTGGTTGCATCGGTGGAAGGCTCGTGATGACCTCACAATTCAGAGTAGACTCAGACTCCCTCGGGTTTGTATTGGCTGATGGCTCAGAAGTAAGTCGGCAGAGCTCTCTTCCGCGGTACCTTAAGATGGAATGGAACCACCAACCTGCCCACCAGCACCAGACTCTATTAATCTTGTGTGCCCAATAACCACCTGACCCCATCCCAGCCTCTGTCTCCAGGCCAACCTACCCAGTATATGGGGACCCATACCCCAAGACAGTCCCGGGGGTGGATATGCATGCTGGGGACAGAACAGGGCCCCCTGTTCTGCAGAGGTGGATTTGGGAGGAAAGAGTGATGGCTAGACTTCAAAGGTGACGTGGGAGACGAGACGAGACCCAGCACGCAGAGTCAGAGGTCGTTAGAGCATCAGGGGAAGGGTTCTAGGCAGTGTAAATGCATAGCAGGCTGCGGAAGGAAGGTGGATTTTGAAGGACAGCCTGCATGCCCCTGAGACCTGAAGAACTAGATGGTGCCCGGAGACCATGATCTACTGATCTGAGGTCCCAGAGTATAAGTAAAGAGGGGGCCAAACTCAAAATTGTGAAGACTCTGGCCCTTAAAATAAGCACACAAATGAGCACACGGCCACCAAGTCAATTCCAACTCATGGCAATCTAGAGATGGTTCTGAGGCATGGGGCAGATGATCTCATCTTTCCCCTTTGGAATGGTTGGTGTTTGAACCTCTCACCCGGCAGGTTAGCAGCTCAATGCCTAATCCACAGGGCTACCAGGACTCCCAGGTGGCTCGTTAAGCCTGGAAATGAGCTCACCAATACCACGCAATTTCAGCCAAACCATAGACAGCTGAACCCTCACACCTGGCTGGTACACAGGTCTTGATCTCCACTGTACAAGATCAAAAGAAGCCTTTGCCCCGGGATAAAGCTCAGAGCAGCGATTCTCAGCCTGTGGGTCTAGACCCCTTTGGGGGTCAAACAACCCTTTCACAAGGGGTCACCCAATTCATGACAGTAGCAAAATGACGGTGGTAAAGTAGCAATGAAAATAACT
>PVJH01031850.1:0-23299 GCA_004026705.1 Nesogale talazaci
TGGAGTTGATTGTCGGGGTGGAGGTACAGAGAGTCTGGTGGTACTGTTAACCGTCTCTTTCTAAGGCTGAGATTCATTATCTTCTAAGTGTATGCTTTTGTGTTCTTGGACTATATCATTAAAAATTTTTCCCTGGTTTGTGTTTGGGTTGGAGGTGGGGTAGTGGAGGGAGGTTTGCCATAAATTATGCAATTATTCTTAATCCGGTATTGGGGGAACCCAGACAAATTTATAATTTGAATTGTGAAGAACAGTAAACTTAATCATGTGAGTCCATACAATAAGAAAGCATTCAAATCTTTGGCATGTCACTTCTAAATGTTTTGCATCTGGAATATCTAAGTAACACTGTTAATTTTTTTTTTGGGGGGGGGGGGGGCAATCACTGCTCTCCGGTGGTGGGAGTAGGAGGCCCAGCCCCACTGCTGGAATTGAACCTCCGTCCCAGGGGGCCGCAGTCCCGCGCACAACCACTACGCCACGGGGGCTCAGCCCCACTGTTAATTTTTACTTAAACAGTTTAAGCAGCAGTTTCCCAGAAATTTGAGTTCAATGTGGAGTCAGTCTTCCTTTGAAAGAAAGATTGTAAGACAGAGAAATCTCAGCTTTGTAGCTGATGGTACAATTTAAGAGTTAAGGACCCTCGTGGCATTCTAGGACCCCAGTGGCATTGTGGGTTACACGTGGGGCTGCTAACTGGAAGGTCAGTGGATCAATACCATGAGCCACTCTAAGGGAGAAAGACTTTCTCTTCTCGAAAGAGTTAGTCTCAGAAACCGACGGGCAGTTCTACTGTGCCCTACAGGATTGCCGTGAGCTGGCATCAACTTGATGGCAGTGAAGCTGACTACTGGCAGCTGTACAGTTTCAGGGGCAGTGTTGCCTTGGATCGCCCTCTTGCCTCAGTTCTGTTGAGAACTGCATAAAAATGGGGAGGTTTTTTTTGCTAAAATATTTACTTGAAATTCCCGGGTTGAAATGTTGATGCAGTAACCTAAACTAAATTGTTAAAGAAAGTGAGTACTTAAAAAAAAAATTGGGGGGGGGGGGGGGACTGAGCCCCGGTGGCGTAAGTGGTTGAGTGCAGAACTGCAGCCTGCGGGCTTGGCGGTTCAAATGCAGCGGCAGCCCTCAGGAGCAGCACTGGGTAGCGCCCACGACCACCAGAGGCAGTGATGCACACACACGAAAAAAATGTAACATGTAGGCATGGCTGAATATTGAAGAATTGCAAAATAAACTACAGAAAAAGCAAACTAGATGATGAACATCTCCTAACAGAAGTGTGAGCTCAGGTCATCTAGGTGAAAATGACCTTATAATATGCGAATCTGAGTGAGTTAGTCTAGGGTAACTAGAGAAACAAATCCAGAGACACTCAAGTCTATACAAGAAAGAGCTTTATATCAAAGAGTAACTGTATGTATATAAAAAAAATCCCAGCCCTATCCACATCAAGTCCTTAAGTCTGATATTAATCCATATGGCCAATACCAGTATGTAAATTTCTCTTCAGACGCAGAAAGCACATACAACAACACCAAGTGCAGGGAGATCACAGGCCGTGGGTGGGAAGTCTTAGGGATCCAGTGGCAGAGGAAGCTTCTCAGTGCTGGCCTGGGTCTCCACGTGGCTCCTGCAGCTCCCAGGCGCTGGCTGCCATCAGCATAGCTCTATGTCGCTTGTCAACAGGAATGTTCAGTAGAGCGAATCTTGTGCCTCTAGGTGGAACACAGGAGTTTCCAGAATCCCCAGGAAAAGGCCATGCCCACACCGAGGCTTCATTGATATGGCCTGATTGACAGGAGATTATGTAACTGACTATGGCCTGATTGACAGGAGATTATGTAGCTTCCACACGAAGAATGGGAATAAACAAATCCACTTGTGAGAAAGAAAGCAATGCTATGAAAGACCTTGCAAGAATGTATAGGATATCCTCAAACAGTATGCCCTTTTCACAAGGTCCTGAGCATGGTTGATTTATTTAGAAATGAAGACACCAAATTCAGTGACCACTAAGTGCTGCTGCAGTTACACCATTGCGTGACTGAGGGGATAAATTTCATTATGTTCCCAGAAAACTTGCATGAGGGAAACTTCAGTGCAAACAAACACCTTTTCATAAAATGTGTTGCTTCCTATCAATCTTCCCCAGATCGCTTAATGAAAATACAAAACAAAACAAACCTAGTTGATTCTGATGCACAGTAAACCAGAACAGCTAAGCTGTTTAAAAACCTAACGCCCTTGGCTGAGCCCCGGTAGCGTAGTGGTTCTTGCAGGACTGCGGCCGACGGGCTTGGCGGTTCAAATCCAGCAGCAGCAAGGCTGGGCCTCCCACTCCTACCAGAGGGCAGTGATGCCAAAAAAAAAAAAAAAAAAAACCTAACGCCCACCACCACGAGGGGTTCTCAGAGGCCAAGGAACTACCGGCAGGTTCCAAACCACCCCTATGAATGTCTTCTTCATTCTGTTGCCCATCATTGAAAACAGGAGGAAAAAGGCAGGATCATATGAATGATGCATATGATTCTTGTTCCTTTGACGCTTTGTCAATCATAAAGATAATTATATTTTTCATTCAAATTTTGGCATACATTTTCAGCACTTTTGTCTTTTGTTCCTTTGGACCCAAGCTTCAAAGAATTGAAATCATCATAATTCTTGAATCCTGATACACTCATGATTAGTTTAGACATAGTCTTCATTTTTGTATTTGATTATTTTTTCAAAATAAGCACTCGTGGACCCACACACACAAAAGCAAAAATCTTGATATTAATCCATGTATTACTGTGTAATTGTAAAGCCCTTGCAAGTTGCGATCTTTTTTTTAAATTAAAATCATTTTATCGGGGGCTCATACATCGTTTTTCACAATACATAAATACATATATTGTGCCAAGCACCTTCACATGCCTGCTGCTGTTACCATTCTCCAAATATCCACTTTTCCACTTGAGCCCTTTATATCAGCTTCCCATCCTTTCCCCTGCCCCTGCTCCCCCTCCCCCACCAACCCTCAATACTTCATAAATTATTATTGTCTGTCATATCTTACACTGCCCTACATCTCCCCCTGCCCACTCCTCCAATGTCTGTCCTCCAGATAGGAGGTTATGTGTGGATCCTTGTAGTTGGCTCCCTCTCTCTACCCCACCTTCTCTCAATCAAATGGGTGCATCTAGTAACTCCACTCTCACCTCTGGCCCTGAGGGGCTCATCTGTCCTGGGTTCCCTGTATTTCCAGTTCCCCTCTTTACCAGTGTACCTTCTCTAGTCCAGCTGGATTTGTAAGGTGGAGTTGGGACCATGATAGTTGGGGGGAGGAAACCTTGCAAATTGCAATCTTAAATATAGTTTTATAACTGTTAGCAACATTTTTTTGTAACATTTTTCAGGGCTGCATATTTGGTTTGCTAATGAAATATACGTAGTCCCAATTTTCAGGATGGAAAATACTTGCGTTAGTCTGGGCTGACTAGAGAAACAAATTCATATAAACTCCGATGTGTATAGGAAAGAGCTTTATATAAAGAGTATTGTACATTAAGAAGACATTCCATGAGTGCAGGACTGCAGTCCACTGGCTTGATGGTTCAAATCCAGCAGTGGCTCTCCAGGAGCAAGGCTGGGTAGTTCCCATGACTACCAGAGGGTAATGATGCCCCAAAAAAGAAAGGTAAAGAAAAGAAAACATTCCAGCCCAGTTCAGATCAAGTCCATAAGTCCTGTATTAGCCCATATGTCCAATACCAGTCTATAAATTTCTTTTCAGACTCACGCAACACATACAATGACACTGAATGCAGGAAGATCACAGACCAGTGTGTAGAAAGCCTTGTGGATCCAGCGGCGGTAGAAGCATCGTAGTGCTGGACTGGGTCTCCACGTGGCTCCTCCAGTTCCAAAGCTCTGCTGCCATCAGCATAGCCCTATGTGGCTGGTTCACAGGAATGTCTCACAGGGAGTGTGTGTCTCGCTTCCAGCAAGCTATTTAATCTCCTTAGCACCTCCAAATGAAGTCATCAAGCTGTGACCAGATCGACAGGCTAAACTCCACCCCTCCACTTGCAATAGTTTCAAATTAGGACATGATTATCTAATGACCATAATGTTCCCTGAAAATGTTATGTAAAGGACAGATTAGGGTGGGGAGAGAAGATATGACGGGGGATGGGAGAGAAAGGACAAGAAAAAATAGAAAATGCTATTTAAGTACATTGTACATAAATCGAATATGCATTATTAGATTAGATGGGCTTTCAATTTACTAATTATCTGGCCTTGGGCAAATGAATCATCCTGAGCTCCATTTTATAATCCGTAAATGTTGGAAAAGTGCCTTGCTTGTGTGCTACTGCTTGACTTTTCCACTAGATGGCACTAGTTTACTGATAAATGCAATGCAGATAACCCTGTGTGACTAGGCCTATCACATCTATTGCTGATAGAGGTAAAAAGCTAGTAAATGCCGATGAAACATACAACTTTCCTCTAGTTCTTTAATGCTTCCTCCTCCCCCCACCTTCTTCCCCCCACCACTATCATGATCCCAATGCTACCTTACATATCCAGCTAGACCAGAGGATGTACAGGACAGATAAACCCCTCAGGACCAAATAATAAGAGTAGTGATACCAGGAGGGGAAGGGGAAGGTGGGGGAGAAAGGGAAACCAAACACAATAATCTACTTATGATCCCCTCCTTGGGGGACAGACAACGGAAATGTGGGTGAAGGGAGATATCAGACAGTGTAAGACATGACAAAGTAATAATTTATAAAGTACCAAGGGGGAGGGGGAAAGTGAGAACCTGATAACCAAGCACTAGTAGAAAGAAAATGTTTTGAGAATCATGATTGCAACAAATGTATAAATGTGCTTGATCAAATGAATGCTTATATGGATTTTGATAGGAGTTGTATAATCCCCAAAAGATTTTTTAAAAACTGGTAAAGGCAATGAAATGTATCATAAAGCTGATTTTAGGCAGTACAAGAAAAGATTGCTAATACTGAGAAAAAAGTAGATGCAGTGTATATAACATAAACAGTAGTTAAGCATGTTCCTTTAGGTGCATTCGAATTGGTTCTGACTCATTGTTGCCAGGCAACCATTTAATGGGCAGATCACCGGAGACTGTTGAAACTTTATTAACAAGTTTTGCATTCTGTTCCATGTGCCATAGAAAGGTATTGATGAATCCTGAGTAGCGAGGTTGTGCCACTGTAGCTTGTGTTGTTAAGATCCTTCTGGCACATTTTAAAGAGGTACCCTTAAAGAGATGGGAAAAAATAGCAGAAACGTTGGAAACTATCTGCAACACTTAACCAAAAGACCTCTAGAATATATAAAGGGCTCTTAGACATCCATGAGACAACAGAACAGAAAAGTAGATAAAAGATTCTAACTAAAGGAGTTCCAAATATTTAAGAAACAAGAAAGGTTCTCATCACACTGTATAGTCTGTCCCACCCTAAGTCGGGTCCACTCCCTTCTGATAAGATAGTAGTAGATTATTTCCCTGAAGGAGAGCCCAGAGAGGTCAAGTCCACTCAAGGATGACCAAGGTTAGGCTGCCATATTGAGTCTGGGGTCTGCCCATGTTGTCATGCATGCCCCCAATCCCTCCCCTTCCTATGGGATGTATACCCTTAGATTTACCCCCCTCGATACTTGATTACCTTACTGTGACATACATCTTTACCTGTAACCTTTACCTTAACCAGAAGATACATAAGCCTTGGATAGAAACAAATGGCTCTCTCTCCTGCTGTTTTCTCCTCCCAGAACCCCTGTGGACCACCTAGAGCATGCTACCATGAAAACAGAGAGAGAGATGCTCATTGTTAGGAAAATGTGAATTAAAATCATAGTAAGAAAGCATTTATACACCCGTGCTCGCTTCGGCAGCACCTATACTAAAACCATTACACACCCATGTGATTGATAAAAAGTTATTTGTCTAACAGTACCAAGAGTTGGCAAAGCTGTTCATAGGAACTAGAACTCAGACCAACTGTTGTGGGATACTAAATTGGTATAATAACTGGGCGTATATAGTAAATTTAAAAGCCATATACTCTGAGAACTGGGATTCTACTCCTAAGTAAATATCACAGAGAAAACTTTGCAATGGGGTAACAATACCTTTTACACAAGAATACACTAAACTACATTGTTGTAACTGTCAAAAAACCTTAAAACAAAGGGGAGGTGTATGAGTACCCAATAAAATGATTCATTTAAAAAAAAGGGAAGGGGAAAGAGAATCTTAAACCAAGGGCTCAAGTGGAAAATGTTTGGAAATGAATGAGGCAACATGTGTGCAAATGTGCTTGATACAGATGATGTATAGAATGTTATAATAGCTATAAGAACCCCCAATAAAATTATTTAAAAAAGAACTTTAAACAATACAAATGTCCCTCAACTGGAGAAGGAATAACCAAATAAAGTTGTTTTTCATATAAGGGAATGCCATAAAACAACAAAAATAAAACCTCACAATGTCCTACAATAGAGTAATGTGATTTCATTCATATAAAGTTCAAAACCGGGCTGAGCCCGGGTGGCCACGTAAGTGGTTGAGTGCGGGACTGCGACCCACAGGCTTGGTGGTTCAAATCCATTGGCGGCTCTCAGGAGCAGCGCTGAGTAGTTCCCACGACCGCCAGAGGTGATGCCTCCCCCCACCCCTTAAAAAAAAGTTCAAAACCAGGCAAAACAAAATTGTTGGAGTGCATGCTTGATTGTTAACTACAAGGACAAGCAGAAATTAGAACGGCGGTCACCTCTGGTGAAGCGAGGGAGCTGCTGGATGGGGGCTGTGTTCTCTCTCTGCCAGGATGGAGGCGCCACTGGAGGGTCCATCCACTTGTGTTTGATGTTTCATGGTCTTTAATATGTGAGTTTTATTTCGCAATCAAAGTACACACACACTAGCCCCTCTGTTGAGAATGGATTGGGCCTGGGCAAGAGTGAACAACACAGGGCAAATGTGGGTGCAGGATGATAGGCAGGGAAAGTGGTGGGAACAGAGATGGAGCGAAGGACTCACTTCCAGAAGGTTCAGCTAATGGGGACTTGCTGATGTGTCTTTTCCTCACTTGCTGACAGCTTGTTTCTTCTTGTTTTTTTGTGATAGTTCATAAGCCAGAAAAGGTGACATGGACAGAAGCAGCTGGAACCATTCGGGATGGACTACGAGCCTACACTGCTCTTCATTACCTTTCTCACCTCGCTCCTGGAAAATCGGTGCTGATCATGGATGGAGCAAGTGTGGGTGCTATTCTGTTTAGAAACTAAAATACAGTAAACTTGGGATCGAGCTTTCTAAATGGGCTAGCCAATTGTTAATGTAATTCCTTGTCAGCAGTTTGTTGGATATTTCTTGTTAAAATTTTGTTATAATAGGCAGTTATTAGCAATAGAAGATAAAATTAGATTTCATGTGATTAGTTTTCTATAGTAACTATTTCTTTCTCTCTTTTTTTTTTTTTTAAACTATTTCTTTCTTTAAATTTGCTAGTCCTTTTTTTGGGAGGGGGAGGCATCCCTGCCTCTGGTGGTCGTGGGCGCTTCCCAATGTTGCTCCTGAGAGCCGCCGCTGGATTTGAACCGCCAAGCCCGCGGGCCACAGTCCTGCCCTCAACCACTTATGCCACCGGGGCTCAGCCCACTAGTACTTTTAAAAATACACGATCCATATATGGTCTTGCCTATGACAAAACAAAACAAAACAAAAACACCACTGTGATTAAATCAGCTTCAACACATAACAACCAAACAACCAGGAACAGCTGGCGTGTTTGCACTGTTAACTTTGTGGTTCACAGACCAAGGAATAAAGCACTATGCCAGCAGAGCTTCTATGCCTGTGAAGGTCAATCCCCAAGTTCATGTACAATTCTGTATTGTGTTCCTCACACATTACATGTTAATAAAGTATATTTCATAGGTTCATCACACAAGATAAAAAAAGTACTTATTTAAATACATGACATACATATGTCATCAAAAAGTAGTTCGAGACACTAAGAATGCATGTAAACACAATAGTTGTTTTACACATTAGAACCCTTGGGGTGAATGCACAGTTTTACTTAGATTGGGCTGTTTGTGGAGTGCTTTCCCTCTTTCCATCTGGTCAAAGGCAGGACCCTACAGGTTGCCTTCAGCCTGATATCCAATGTGGGCATAGAGGGGTTTCCTGCTGCTTGCCCACACTCATCAGAAGTCAGTGCCTTTTGAAGTGCTGTCATCTTCAAAGACGGAGCGGCACTACCAGATGCCTTATATAATTAGTGTACAGCATCTTGCAGACAAGGCCATTTTTCTCTTTCCAAGTGTATTTCTGAATGCAGCCCTCCAGCCTTGAGACTGTCCCATGGTTAGCTAGAGTGTGACCACGTGGTCCCAGCAACCTCTTTGAAGACAGTCGCTCAAATGTTTCCCCTACTAGACTGTCGGCAGTTTTTTTCTTTTTCTACTAAATAGCATTTAAATTTATAGTGACGTATACTGTGTTAAGAAATGTATAAAGTAAATCACTTATGACCTATGCCTTTTATCCATTAACTCATCCTGTGGGGTTTTCTGCTTGTTTGTTTTCTTTTTGTCCTCACAGGCTTTTGGGACAATAGCTATTCAGTTAGCACATCACAGAGGAGCCAAGGTGATTTCAACAGCATGTAGCCTGGAAGACAAGCAGTTCCTTGAAAGAGTTAGGCCTACTATAGGTATGTGCTATTACTCAGCACCAGCTTTAAAACACAACATTTTAAAGAGAAATAAAGTACACTTAAAACAAATTCCCAGGGGTGAGCCCCGGTGGCGTAGTGGTTGAGTATGGGACTGCAGTACATGGGCTTGGGAGTTCAAATCCAGCAGCAGCTCTCCAGGAACAAAGCTGGGTAGCTCCCACAACCACCAGAGGGCAGTGATGCCTCCCCCCCCCCCAAAAAAAAAAAAAACCCAACAATTCCCCAATGAAAGTCACCTTTAAATGTCTTTTGTACCTGAATCACTTAAAAGGACAGGCATTTACTTACCATATATACTTGAGTATAAGCTGACCCAAATGTCAGTCGAGGCACCTAATTTTACCCCAAAAACTGCATTAAAATGTGCTGGAAAGCCCCAGCTTATACATGAGTATATACATTATGTGATGCCAAACAAAATGAAAACCCCACTGCCATCACATCTGTCCTGACCTGTAGTAGCCCAAAAAGGGTTTCTGAAACGGTTTATCTTTATGGGAGCACATAGCTTCATCTTTCTCCCAAGGACTGACTGATGGGTTTAAACCTTTCAGTTAATGGCCTACATCTTAAGTGATAGTTTTCAATTAATTATCTACATCTTTTTAACCTACATTTGTCCATGTTCACAGCATTGTTAAGTTTGAATAGGTGAACTTTGATACAGTTTAGAAATACCTAATGTCACTTTGGTTTTAGTTAATAAGTCAATATATTATTGCATCGGGGCTGAGCCCAGGTGGCGTAGTGGTTGTGCGCGGGACTGCGGCCCACTGGGACAGAGGTTCAATTCCAGCAGTGGGGCTGGGCCTCGTACTCCCACCACCGGAGAAGCAGTGATGCCCCCCAAAAAATATATATATTATAGCATCACATTTTATATATATATATATATATTTATTTATTTATTTATTTATTTTGTAGGAGGCTCGTATAATTCTTATCACAATCCATATGTAAATCTATTATGTCAAGCACATTTGTACATTTCTTGCCATCATCATTCTCAGAACATTTTCTTTCTACTTGAGCCCCTGGTGTCAGCTCCTTAATTTTTCCTCATCCCCTCCCTCTCGAACCTTTGATAATTTATAAATTATTATTTTGTTATATCTTACACTGTTTGACATCTCCCTTCACCCACTTTTCTGTTGTCCATCCCCAGGGGTGTGGGGGGTTTATATGAAGATCCTCATGATAGGTTCTCCCTTTTTACTCTACCATCCCTCCACCCTCCTGGTATTACCACTCTCACCACTGGTCCTGAGGGGTTCATCTGCCCTGGATTCCCTGTGTTTCCAGTTTCTTTCTCTACCAGTGTATATTCTCTGGTCTAGCTGAATTTGTAAGGTAGAATTGGTATCATGATAGTGGGGAGAAGGGAAAAGAAGCATTAAAGAACTAGAGGAAAGTTGTATGTTTCATCAATGCTATGTTGCACCCTCCCGTGACCCTTCTGTAAGTGGATATCCAATTGCCTGCAGGTGGGCTTTGGGTCCCCACTCCACACTTCCCTTCATTCATACTTATATGATTTTTTTCCCTTTGATGCCTGATACCTGATCCCATTGATACCTTGTGATCACACAGGCTGTTGTGCTTTTTCCATATGGACTTCATTGCTTCTCAGCTAAATGGCTGGCTACTTGTATATATATATTTTTTATTTTTTTAAGGCATCACTGCCCTCAGGTGGTGGGAGTAGGAGGCCCAGCCTTTGCTCCTGGGAGCTGGAATTGAACCTCCAACCCAGTGGGCCACAGTCCCGCGCACAACCACCACGCCACCAGGGCTCAGCCCTACTTGTATATTTTCACGCTTTTTTGTTTGTTTGTTTATATTTCTTATGTTTTCACGCTTTTAAGACCCACACACTATATCTTTTGATAGCCAGGCACCGTCAACTTTCTTCATCAAATTTACTTATGCACCCACCTTGTCTTCGCGATCATGTCAGGAAGGTGAGCAACTTGGAATGCCAGTTTAATAGAACAAAGTGTTCTTGCATTGAGGGAGTACTTGAGTACAGGCCCAATGTCCATCTGCTACCTTAACACTAAACTTATAAATATATGCACATAGATCTATTTTCCCCTTGTACATGCCTGTAGCTAGACCTCTATAAATGTTCTTTGCCTAGTTTTTTCCTCTATTTCCATTTAATGGTTTAATGCTTTTCTCTTTTTTTTTTTCGTGGGCCTCACTGCCCTCTCTGGTGGTTGTGGGAGCCACCCAGTGCCGCTCCTGAGAGCCGCCGCTGGACACCAAGCCCACAGGCCACAGTCCCACACTCCACCAGTCACGCCACCGGGGCTCAGCCCTAATACTTTCCTCTTGCCTCACTATCATGTTCAATCTTCATCTGGGTTTCATGGATTCCTCTCAGTTACACTGCCCTTGATCAAGCCCTGACAGGCCTCCTACATCCTCTTCACCAGCCTCTTTGGATCGCTTAGTCTTCCCCTGTCCCTGGCTCTGTTAACGCCCACTTTCTTTCTCCCGCATCCACCTTTCCTCCACCTCCCCCCCCACCACCAACTGTTGCTCCTGTTTTCACCTGCCCATCTTAGCTAGATAGACATGCAGAGATAATAATATGCACAAAAATCAGAACAGAACAGCTGAGCCCCAGTGGCATAAGTGGTTGAGTGCAGGACTGTGGCCTGTGGGATTGGCAGTTCAAATCCAGCGAGTGCTGGGTAGCTCCCACGACCACCAGAGGGCAGTGATGCCAAAAAAAAATCAGAATATAACAAACCAACAAAAGAAAACAAAGTAACAACAACAACAAAACAATGGGGGGGGGGGGGGAAGCCGGTAAATAATTCAAGTCTGTTGACCTTTAGGAGTGTTTTTCTGATTGAGTCTGATGGGGTGCCATGCCCTGGACCCAAAGTCTATTTTTCGGTACTCCCTCGGGACTTGCTTGCTCCTCTCCCCTTGCTGTTCTGTTACACGCCCTTATTGTTTTGCCTCGGTGAGGTGGGATCAGACCGGGTGCAATTCCCACACTGTCCCCATTGTTGTCCCCCATAGGTTTATGGGTTGATGAGGATGTCCTTAGAGTGGGGCCGGCCGTATGGTTCTCTGTGCATTGGATGCTCTGAGGAGGGACATCATCCTAAAGACTTGGTGGGCCAGGATATGTGCCACTCTCTTCCTCCCCCTTTATTTGTAACCGTGTGTTCTGAGCACATGTGTCCCTCTCCCTTCAGTGCTGTCCTCTGAAGTAAATTCTTCTGGAGGAATGTAGTTGGAATTGGGGCTGGACCCTCAGATTTCTCTAGTGGCTCCCTGGCCTCACCTTGTAGGTTGCTGCATGTCTTTTTACCACAACTAGATCACTAAAATTCTGTTTTCTAAGCTACAGTAGGGAGGGGAGGAGGGATGCCCCACTCTGGCAGAAGCACAAATCAGATAGAGTTTATAATTAAAACTAGCTCTTGAAAAGAACGAAACCTGTTGGAATAACAGTGAATATGGAAAGGAGGAAGAAACTGTGGAAAGAGAGGGGGAATGATGGGAATGGAGAACCTAACAAATGAAGAGAAAAGCAGATGCACAGAGTCAATGAAAGACAAGAAGCAGGGGCTGAGCCTCGGTGGCGTAGTGGTTGTGCGCGGGACTGCAGCCCACTGGGATGGAGGTTCTATTCCAGCTCCACGGAGCAAAGGCTGGGCCTCCTACTCCCACCATCTGAGGGCAGTGATGCCTAAAAAAGAAAGACAAGAAGCAAAGCATAGTTCACCGCGTGAGCTCTCTCCATAGGTCTCCAGCCACCCTGTCTTGTGGCTGACCCCGAAGAAGCGCCTCTAGCTTGTTCTCCAAGGATCTACAGACAACTAGAAATTCAGCTGAAGGAGCCTTTAAGCCCACATTACAGCCCTTTTTTCCACTGGTACACAATCCTTCTGGCATAAAGTACCAAGAAAAAGAAGGAAGATAGGCAGAAACCAGAAATGCAGAAGAAAGTATTTTTTTAAGGGATCTGAAAGTAGAATGGAGAAAAAACTGTAAGACAGCATTATCAGGGAAAAAGAAAAGCATTGCCGAGGAGACCAGTTTCTTAGTCACTTTGCCCTGGTGGGTTGCTCCGGTGCCCTGGACCTCTCTCTGGAACCTTAGACTACTTAGGTCACTGTGTCATGTCTCCTCGAATTTGAGCAACTCTGTGGGGAATTATCTTCTACAAAAATTAAGAGAATTTGAAAAACTATGCCTTCAATGGTAGTTCAAATTTTTTAAATTACCATTAAATGATTCTAATAATTATAATGCTTTTAAGCACCAGTTAACAGTAGTTTAAATGTTACTAATTCTGCTAAGAAGAACGATAGTGTTTTTTTCCTTCCTCTCAGGGATTTTCTCTGTAGTGGAGCGGGAGGGATTTCTATGACTGAGAGAAACAGGAATCCCTGGCTGCACAGGGATCGTCCCTCCGCTGCCAAAGAAAAGTCAGCAATTTGAGCCCATCCCTTAGCTCCTCAGGGGAAAAGGCTGAGTGCTGTGCTCCTGTAAGGATAACCACTTAGGAAACCTGTCATGTAAGGTCACTGTGAGCAGAGTTGCCATGAGGGGACACAGCAGCAGAAGATAAGGACAGTCACGGACGGATCTTTTAGCTTAAAAGGGCAGTTGCCCTAACATTGTGACTCATGGCAATACCATGTGTTGAGCATAAAACTCCATTCCATGGGGTTCTCATTGATTGATCTTTTGGAAGTACATCACCATCTCTGTCAAGGTGCCTAACTTTTGGTGGACTTCAACTCCAACCTGTCAGTTATCAGCTGAGGGCATTAGTCAAGTGCAACACCCTTCTCCAGCTTTCTTAAATGGAAACACACTTACTCTTTGAGTGTGTCTTGGTTTGCACGCACTCATGACTTACAAGGAGTCCTGATGGCATGCTGAGTTACCCGTGAGCTGCTTGCTGATCCGCAGATCACAAGGTCGGTGTAAAGCCACCAGTCACTCCAAGAAGGCAGCTGATGCTGTGTGGTCCACTAGTGACTGAATTCTCAGAATCCCACAGGGGCAGTTCTACTCTGTCTTACTGGGTTTCTATGACTTGTATGAAGCTAGTCGGCAGTCTACCATTTCAGGAGGTGGCCTATGAGCAAGAAACCATGGTGTTGAAGGAAGAAGTTCAAGCTACACTGAAAGCATTAGCCAAAAGCAAGGCTCCAGGAAGTGATGGCATACCAACTGAAATGTTCAACAAGCTGACAAGAAGCACTTGCGCACTCATTATGCAGACCAGGAAACGCGGAAGACAGCTACCGGCCAGCCGACTGGAAGAGAGGAGTATTTGTAACTATTCCAAAGAAAGGCAACGCAACAGAATGCTCAAAGTATGGAACATCATTAATATCACATGCAAGTAAAGTCTGCTGAAGATCATCCAATGACGGTTGCAGCAATACATTCACAGGGAACTGCCACAGGTTCAGGCCAGGTCAGAAGAGAATGTGAACAAAGGATGTCATTATTGATGTCACATGGATCCTGTCAGAAACATGTTTTCCTGACTATGCCCAGGCATTTGACTGGGTAGATCATAATCAACTATGGATAGCCTTGAGAAGTAGAATTGCAGAACTCTACTTTGTGTACATGAAATCGAGGCAGCTAGGGGAACAGAAATACTGCACAGTTTAAAATCAGGAAAGATACAGGTCAGCTTCTCAACAGCTTGTGGGTGCTGAGCAAATCATCAGAGAAGCTTGATTCTATTTTAACCATTTTTTTGGTAGCTCATACAGCTCTTATCACAATCCACACATATATCCATTGTGTCAACATTTATACGTATGCTGCCATCATCATTTTCCAAACATTTTCTTTCTACTTGAGTCCTTGGTGTCAGCTCATCCCCTCCCCATGAATCCTTGATAATTTATTAATTTTTTTCATTTATTACACTGATCGCTGCCTCCTTTCACCCACTTTTCTGATGCCTGTTCCCCTGGGAGGAAGTTATATATCGATCAACGTGATCGGTTGACCCTTTCTCCCCACCATCTTCCCGTTGTTTCAATTTCTTAACTCAGAGGATAAATATTTGTTTTGCCTCTTTAACTTCATTTCTCTGTTGATCACATAAAGAACAGTGTGTAACCTGGCTTCCTATCCCTTACAGCCCGAGTAATCGACTTATCTAATGGGAAAGTGCACGTTGCTGAAAGCTGTTTGGAAGAGACAGGTGGCCTAGGAGTTGATATTGTCCTAGATGCAGGAGGTTAGTACAACCTGTAGAATATTTTTGTTTGATAAATTCAACATTTTTTTATAACAGGAAAATTATTAAATGATGTTATTTATCTGTTCTCCCCATCCCTCTTACTTTTTTTTTTTTGGGGGGGGGGCATCACTGCTCTCCGGTGGTGGGAGTAGGAGGCCCAGCCCCACTGCTGGAATTGAACCTCCGTCCCAGTGGGCCACAGTCCCACGCACAACCACCACGCCACAGGGATTCAGCCCACTTTTATTTTTTAAATTTATAATCACTTTCATGTTCTCTGAGTTTAAGAGAGCAGTGGATTAATGATAAGACAACAAAACACTCATCGCGAGTCAATGCCATCCCACAGTGACCCGACAGGACAGGGCAGAACTGCTCTGTGAATTTCCAGCACTGTAACGCCTTTTTTTTTTTTTTAGTTAAATTTTATTAGGGCTCATACAGCTCTTATCACAATCAATATATACAATTGTATGCAACTTGCCCCTAGTTCTTTTTTGTTTTTTTAGGGCATCACTGCCCTGATGGTAGGAGTAGGAGGCTTATCCTTTGCCCCTGTGGAGCTGGAATTGAACCTCCGTCCCAGTGGGCTGCAGTCCCGCGCACAACCACTACGCCACCGGGGCGCAGCCCTTGCCCCTAGTTCTTAAATGCTGCCTCCCACCATCATGATCCCAATTCTACCATTTGTTGCCATCATCATTCTCAAAACTTCCTCCTTAGGCCCTTTCTGTAGCTCCCCGTATTTCCCCTCCCTTCCTATTCCCCTCCCCCCCCCATAAACCCTTAATAATTTACAAATTATCATTATTTTGTCCTATCAAATACTGTCCGAAGTGTCCCTTCACCCACTTCCCTGTTGTCCATACCCCAGGGAAGAGATTATATGTAGATCCCTGCAATTGGTTCCCCCTTTCTACTCCACATTCTCTCCATGCTCCTGGTATCACTAACCCTATCACTAGTCGTGAGGGATCCTCTAAATTCCCCATGTTTCCAGCTCCAGTGTACATCCTAACTGGATTTGTAAGGTAGAACTGGGATCATGATAGTGGGTGGGAGGAAGCATTTAAGAACTAGGGGAAAGCTGCGTATTTCATTGCTGCTACACTATACCTTGACTGGCTCATTTCCTCCCTGTGAGTCTTCTGTCAGGGGATGTTGCTTCACCTATGGATGGGCTTTGGGTCCTCAGTCTGTACTCCCCCTCACTTATAATGATATTATTTTTAGTTCCTTAATGCCTGATACCTGATCCCTTTGACACCTCGTTGTCACTCAGGCTGATGTGCTTCTTCCATGTGGGCTTTGTTGCTTCTGAGTTGGATGGCCGCTTGTTTACTTTCAAGTCATTAAGACCCCAGACGCTGTATCTTTTGATAGCCGGACACCATGAGCTTTCTTCACATTTACTTATACACACCCTTGTTGTCAGTAATCATCAGGAAGGTGGGCACGCAATGTTATGATTTTTAGTTCTTTGAAGCCTGGTAACTGATTCCTTTGACACCTTGTGGTCACACAAGCTGGTGTGTTTGCCCCTTTTACTTTAGAATTTCTACGTTAAAATTTCTTCACTGTTCCCCATCTAAACTGCCCCAGAAGAGAGCACATCCTCGCTTTTAAAGTATAGGATGAAAAAGCTTAAATTTTCTAGAAAAGTGACTGGGTTGCTTTTTTAAAAGAAATACTGCTTTTGGAAGAACACTAGCGTTAAGGTGATAGGTGACAAGAAGCTTGTAAGCCTTCTTCCCTTCCTATACAATTCCCAGATGATCCCCAGTGGTTTATCCAGATCTTTGTGCCATGTGTGGCGACCCCATCGGCTGATAGGCATAGCAGTCTCTGGAAAACATGCAGAAATGTATTACAATTTCCTCTTCCTTAAACTTTTTCCACTGCAAAAAGGTCTCCCCCATTTATATTGTAATACATATTTTCTTGTGGGTATTGGCCATTGTGCATATTTTGTTAGTGGAAGTAAACATTCCTTTCATTGGCTTTCCTATTTTTCCCAATAGATATTTCCATAATTTTATCAAAGTAGAAGTACCTTAAGAGTCTAGGTGCGGGGCTGAGCCCCGGTGGCGTTAGTGGTTGTGCGCGTGACTGTGGCCCACTGGGTTGGAGGTTCCAATCCAGCAGCAAGGCTGGGCCTCCTACTCCCACAACCAGGGGGCAGTGATGCCCCAAAAAACAAACAAACAAAAAAATTTGGGCGGAACCCTGTGGCATAAATGGTTGAGTGCCGGACTCGGCCCACGGGCTTGGGGGTTCAAATCCAACGACAACTCTTAGGAGCGGCACTGGGTGACACCCACGACCACAGAGGCAGTGATGCCCACAAAAAAAAAAAAAAAAAAGAGTCTAGGTGCTGCAGAGGGTACGCTCACCAAAAGGTCCGTGGGTCAAGTCTACCAGCTGCCCCTCAGAAGGATGTGGAAACCCTCCTGTGGGGCAGGGTCCCACTATTCCTGTAAGGTCGCTGTGAGTCAGAATTAACAGACTCTGAGTCCTGTAATAAGAAATCAATTTTTCCCAGTAGAGCATGTTATCAGTGTTATGATTAAGTTATCAGATTATCTTGCCTGATTTTCAAATGAAAGTAGACTTATCTTTAGTTATTTCTCTTAAAATTAAGTCTTGTTTACATTTTATGACCAGTTTTAGTACAAAATGCTTATTTTTAGGTACCTGAATAAACTGTTTTGTTTTTCACTAAAGAAAATTCATCCCTGTATAATAAGTTTTTTGTGTGTTATCATAAAATACATTTATCCTTATCCCCCTTTTTTGTTTTCTCTACTTCCTCACAAGTGAGATTATACAGTAATGATGATGAACCTGCTGTAAAATTACAACTACTGCCACATAAGCATGATATCATCACACTTCTGGCTGTCGGAGGCCACTGGGTCACAAGAGAAGAAAACCTTCAGGTACAGTAAAAAATGAGAAAATAATACTATTGTACCTAAGGAATCTAAGTAGCAAGAAGAATGCCTCTATCCTCTTTAAGGCAAGAGGTAGTTAATAAAAAGTTTGAATTACACCTTATTTTTTTTTTTGGTGTGGGGGGGGGGGGCATCACTGCTCTCCGGTGGTAGGAGTAGGAGGCCCAGCCCTACTGCTGGAATTGAGCCTCCATCCCAGTGGGCCGCAGTCCCGCGCACAACCACGCCACCACCAGGGCTCAGCCCCTACACCTTATTTTTTAAACACATGTTGACTTTTGACTTTCAGCTACCATGTTGGCCAGCCTAATGTTAAAAGACTGCCCAGTAGAGCAGCTCCTGCTACTGTAATAATTGACAATGAGTTTCATCTAGTAGTTGGGAAGATGGTGACGTCTTAGTTTTTTTGTTTTGTTTTTTTTGGGTGGGGTGGCAATCACTACCCTCTGGTGGAACGTCTTAGTTTTTAACTAAGAATTTTTTTCAGCTGAGCCCGTGGCATAAGTGGTTGTGTGTGGGACTGTGGCCCAGGGGCTTGGTTGTTCAAATCCAGCGGCGGCTCTCAGGAGCAGGGCTAGGTGGCTCCCACGACCACCAGAGGGCAGTGATACCCACAACAACAACAACAACAACAAAAATGCTTTTCTTACTAACAAGCATGTTGGCACGTACTTTGCAAGATTTTCCAAGTAGGATTACCGCAATTTCTTAATTATTTGAGCTAGCATAAACTAGATATAGCTATTTTTGTTCTTTCCAAATTAAATGTTTTTCTGTCAAGACTTACATGCAGATGACGTGATTCTCATATACCAATAACCTTTGTCAATTTTCCAATAACCTCCCGTGGAGGACTGCTCAGTGGCAGCCAGCAATCTTGGAAGCACGGGCACCCTTGCTCGGTCCCGCTGCACCACCTCTCCTGCAGCCCCTGCTGCTTGATTGGCCCTGCACCTGCCCTGCGTCAGTCACTCTACGGGGTGTTAAAGCAGGCGGGGGGAAAGGAAACGTGGGAGCCTCTCTGGTGCTATCCAAGTCTGGTGGCGAGTACTTGTGTAGGAGTTTTCTGACTGGAGCTACCAGTCATCCTTTTGCTGTGGAGCTCGCAGTGATTGATCAGTCTCTCTGCCTTCTGTCGAAGTTGGATCCTCCAGATAGCCACTGCCTTTTCCTCAAAGGGGCAACTGTGTCCTTCCTGAACGAGGAAGTGTGGAACCTGTCAAATGTACAACAGGGGAAATACCTTTATATCCTTTTTCCCAGTGACTTGTGTTTCGAGTGTGAAATGTACAGTACCTTGTATTTTAATCCTTAGGTTTTATAATAATAGTAATAGCGGCTAATGTTCCATTTGCCAAACAATTTTCCAAGCACTATGTTGATATTAATTCAGTTAAATATTAAAACAACCCTATAAGGTTCACAATTATCTTTATTTCACAGGTGAAGAAACTGAGGCATAATAAGACATGTTAAGATATGTTCACGGACACAGCAATCAGGCCTCAGCTGTCTGGCTCCTTTCTGGGTAGGAGAAAAGCAATTACTTACCAGGAAGGTCTCTGTCTTGCTTTGAACCCAACATTATGGAAAGTACACATGCCAACTTTAAATGCTACACACTTTACCCATAGACAGGGAAAATTGCAGAAAACATTTCTAAATACTTACCTGAATTTAAGAAGTTTGTTGAACACTTTTATAAACACTCAAAACTAGAAAATCTCCTTCAAAGAGAATGAAACCACAGTTTTTAAAGCAGAAGTTAGAAAACAGTCTGGTGAATTAAGCCAAATCATACCAGTTTAGGAGAAAAGGGTGAAGAGTTTTCTTGAATATGAAAGCAATTCCATGAGGAAAATTTCAGAATTTTAGAACACAATGTAAGTGTAAAGACTTAATTTCTAATCTTTCCATTTTAAAAGCAGCTGCATTTAGTAAGGCCTGTATACATGAAGAGCCTTGTAGCCTTCTGTTGTCTTCACTAACTCATACTCATTCCCTTTTTGTATGTGTGTGGTGACACATGTGATGGGTAAAGGCCTGCACCCTCAGGGAGCCTACAGACAGAATCCAAAGCTTGGAAGTAGATTTTATTCATAGGCTACATTTGTGAAGTTTAATCAGATTTCAAAATCAGAGCATCCCTTTAACATGGTGGATATATGAGCTTAACTTATTCCTAAGTACTAGATTCAGAAAAAGAACTTCTTTAGTTCCCTAAAAGAATTTACTTCAGGGCTGAGCCCTGGTGGCGTAGTGGTCCTGCACAGACTGCAGCCCACTGGGATGGAGGCTCAATTCCAGCAGCGGCTCCTCAGGAGCAAAGGTTGGGCTTCCTACTCCCACGACCAGAGGGCTGTGATGCCCAAAAACAACAACAAAAAAGAATTTCCTTCAGTTTTAAACAGTCGAATATCCAAATTACCAAGGTTACTATGGGATATTAGCAGTTGGCAACACCAAGAAAAAGCACTACACATTTTTGCACCTTACATGTCAAAAGCTAGACTGACGACTTTTTTCTGTTACTCAGTTCTCTGAGCCTTCCCTTCTTCCCTCCTCCCACCCCCGGAAAGCGATTTTGATCTGATTCATACATATGTGCACTGTGGAAACATGGTTACCTGAAATCATTTAAATTGTCCAAAGAAACAGTCATTATATGTGTCCACACACATAAAACCCTGGTATGAAGAAATTGGGTGTTTTAACTGCCAACTGCAAAGTCAGCTATTGGTAACCTACCAGTCCTCTCGTGAGGTGCAGAGGGGAAAGTCAAGGCTGTTTTGTCTTGGCAAGAGTCACAGCCTCAGCCACCTGACAGCACGTCACAGCGAGTCACTCAAACACTCTCTCTCTCTCTGATGGTACCTGCATCATCCAGTAGAAAGACCATGTGTGAGTTTATCAGTAAGTAATCTTCTTTAGGGTTTTTTTGTCTTTGTTTTTAGAAAGGAGCCCAGGTGGTGCGGCTGTGAAAGGTCGCCTCTCCCCAGTTGCCAGCTGCTCTGAGGGAGCAAGCTGGGCCTTCCTCCCGAATTGGAAGCCTCTGGGGCAGCTCCTCCTCGTCCTGGGGTCGCCCTGAGCCAGGACCAACTCAACAGCGATGGGTTGATGAAGGGTTTCTCTTTTTAGTTTAAACTTAGTCTCTACTTCCCAATGTTCTAGAGCCAATCATAATCATCACTTATGCAGAGCCCACCATGAGATTAGATGCTATCAAGAATTCTCCAGGCAGATGGCTTGACCCCTTGGCCTCAACAATGGATGGGAAATTGTCAGGACAGCGCAGGACCGGGCGCTGTGTCATTCTGTTGTATGTAGGGTCCTAAGTGACTTGATGGGACTTAACAACAACAACAAAAATTACATACAGACTTGGTCCCAACATGAGTCTGTGACTAAAGAATTTAGGGTAAATTTTTTTTCTGATTTTCTACACTCTTTTCTGATTACCTTGGTGGCATATACACACACACACGGAATTTATAACTTTAATTTCCTGCATCCCGATTTTGAGCTGCTTATCAACCATTTTAGTAAATAAATGTGCACTAAAGTAAGAGATAGGTGAATTTGTATGAAAATGGCTGTAAGTAGTGCAGAAATAAACACCTGTGATGTTCTATTCGTATCCATTGGGGGTAAGAGCAGTCCTTATTTAGGACAGTGGGCTATATCGCTCTTCCTTTCGCTTTAAGAAGCTTAAGTTCTGTAAGTACTTCTCAAATCATCTGTTTCCCAGTTGCAGAGGTAAACTTGATAGTTTACAGACTTCCTGTCACTTCCCATTTTGAATTGTGGAGAGTTCCAAATAAAAACCCCCACAAAATCAAGGTAGGTGACCCGCCTTAAAAACTGGTTTTGCTGATCCCTGGTGGCGTCGTGGTTGTGCGCGGGACTGCGGGCCACTGGGTTGGAGATTCAAATCCAGCAGCAGCTCGCCAGGAGCAAGGCAGTGATGCCCGCTCCCCCACCCCCCCCAAAAAAAATACTTGTTTTAATGCTCTTTCCTTTGCATTGCCACCTTAACAATTTTCCAGCTACGCATCTTAAACGATGTGATGGAGAAGCTATCAACTGGTGTTTTTAGGTATGAGTAACCAAACTTTATTTTTCTGTTCTTGGAATAAAGACAGCAGGCATGTCTATTTCTCTTCAAACGTTTACACCTGCCGTATCTATTTGGGTTAGACAAATAGCTTCTTTTTAATATCCCTCCGAGTATATCTCGTGATCTGTAAGCATTTCTAAAGATGGAATTATCCCCCCAGGTTTCCCTACCTTTGCTCTTCTCTGAGAAGTATGATATGGTTGCTGTTGTTTTTAAGTTGGATCTGCTTATCACCTACAAAAGGGGAACAAAGTAGGCCTTTCTTCCCTTCAAAACTTTATTTCTTTTTTAAAATATTGGGCACATTTGTTTTAAGTTCATTGATATGTGAGCTAGACAAATTGTAAATTACCACCCTGTATGTTCTAATCATCTGTAACTAGACCTGACATTTCTAATTCTTCCTTAGACCTCAGTTGGATGAACCCATTCCACTGCATGAAGCCAAAGTTTCCATGGAAGTTGTTCAAAAAAATCAAAAGAGAAAAAAGCAAGTTGTTCAGTTTTAATTGATTCTTCCCCAGGCATCAGTTGGATGAACAGTACTCGAAGTTGTTTCCAAAAAAGAGAAGATAAAAAACAAGTTGTTTGTAAACACGTTCTCCTGCTAAGGCAAGATGCTCAGAGTTACTTGAAAAGTAGATTACTGTGCACATGGTCAAGATAATTCTCTAACACCTGGAGGAGATATTCTGAAAACCTTTTCTCGATACATTTTGTCTCTGCTGTAAAATGCTCACCTTTAGAAAAACTGCTTTCAGCCAACGCCACACTGCTCTTTGCTGGCTGTGCAGTTTGTTGCTGTCAAAACGGTATTTTGTATCAATTCCATCCTGAACATCGTCCTTCCTTAACAAATCTCCGCTGTTGGAATTTGGTCACTTGAGTCTGTTTTCAAGCCCGGTGGGCACTTGATTGGTTTTGAACTGTTCACTCCCGGGTACTCAGGGTCCGAACCAGGGCGGGGCAGCGCCTCGGGGGGCCTGGGCCAGCCGGCGAGGGGTAGGCAGGGCAGGAGGGAGGCGCGCCGGGTTCCGAGATTGCCGTTTCCAAGAGTTCTCGCTCCGCGAGGCCGTGGGGGCGGGGAGGCCCAGGTCCTTCAGTCCCGGAGCCACCAGGACACGGGCGGATCGCTTTTCCGCCACGTGCCTAAGTAACAGCCAACGACCTGGGCGCCCGGACCGAGAAGCCAGACTGACCGAGGAGCCGCGGC
>PVJH01031851.1:0-23311 GCA_004026705.1 Nesogale talazaci
GCTACCTCTACAGGTCTATCTAGACAAGATAGACTGGACAAAGAGGTTGGAGGTGAAAATGACAAGTCTGATGGCTCCAGGGTAGGGGACATTGAAGAGGGGGAGGAGGGGGAAAGGTGGTGATGTCGATCAGCCCAGGAAAAAGGGAATAACAATTGATATAAATGCAGGGACAAGGTGGGTGAGAGAAGGCCAATAGAGATTGATTAAGACAAATGTAACACAGAAAAAATACTGAAACCCAAATGGAGAGTGAGCATGATAGTGGGACAAGAGGAAAGCAAATGGAAATAGAGGAAGGAACTGGGGGATAATGAACATTCATAGAGGTTCAAATACAGGTATGTACACAGGGGCATATATTTATAAGTGAGGATGGGGAAAGAGATTAATGTGTATATTTATAGGGTTAGTAGTAGGACAACAGATGGGCATTGGACCTCCACTCAAGTATCTTCTCGGGTCAAGAACACTTTGTTTTATTAAATTGGCATTCCAAGATGCTCACCTTTCTGACACGATCACTGAAGACAAATGTGTGCATAAGCAAAGTTGGTGAAGAAACTGATGGTGCCCGGCTATCAAAAGATGGAGCACCTGGGGACTTAAAGGCTTGAAAGTAAACAAGCAGCCAACTAGCTCAGAAGCAACAAAGCCCACATGGAAGAAGCACACTAGCATGTGGAATCATGAGGTGTCAAAGGGATGAGATATCAGGCTTCAAGAACTCAAAAGCACAACTTTGCATGCTCACTTTCCTGATACGATCCCTGATGACAGATGTGTGCATTAGCAAATGTGGTGAAGAAAGCTGATGGTGCCCAGCTACCAAAAAATATAGCGTCTGGGGACTTAAAGCCTTGAGTAAACAAGTGGCCATTCAGCTTAGAAGCAATAAAGCCCACACGGAGGAAGCACACCAGCCTGTGTGATCATGAGGTGGTGAAGGGATCCGGTGTCAGGCATCAATGAGCTAAAATTATATTATTATCAATGAGAGGGAGCACAGATTGGGGACCCAAAACCCATCAATATGTGAGGTGACATCCTTTTGCAGAGGGGTTACAAGGAGGAGATGAGTCAGTTAAGATACAGGGTAGGAGCTATGAAATATGCAACCTTCCTCTAGTTCCCATTGCTGCCTCCCACCCACTATCATGACCTCAATTCTACCACATAAATCCAGCTAGACCAGGAGATGTACAGTGAAGTTGGAAATATGGGAAACTTAGTATAGATGATCCATCAAGACTAGTAATAGGAGTGGTAATACTAGGAGGGTGGACGGATGGAGGAATAGAAAGGGAGAACCAACTTCAGGGATCTACACGTAGCCTCCTCTCTGTGGCACAGACAACAGGGAAGTGAGTGATGGGACACATTGTACAATGTACAGAATGAAAAAATAATTTGTAAATTACTAAAGGTTCAAGGGGAAGGGAGAGAGGAAAGGTAACATAGGGAGCTGATAATAGGGGCCTGGAGAGAGGGAGAAAGTTTTGAGAGTGATGATGGCAATGGGTGTGTAAAAGTGGCCTGCACACAACTGATGTTGTTAGGGATTATGATGGGAGTTGTAGAGGCCCCCCAATAAAATGATTCATTAAAAAATAAGAGGGGGAGGGGAAAGGGGAGTTTTTTTTTTTAAAGGAGCTTGTACCAAGGGCTCAAGTGATAAATGTTTGGAAATGTATGTGGAAACATGTGTGCAAATGTGCTTGATACAAATGATGTACTGAATGTTGTAGTAGCTTTAAAAGCCCCCAATAAATTTTTTAAAAAATAAAAAAGAACTAAAGGATAGAGGGGAAGAGGAGCTTATGCTGGAGGGGCTTAAGTAGATAATGTAGATGAATGTAGCAACATGTATACAAATATGCTTAATACAAATGATGTATTAAATGTATTAAATGATGTATTAAATGTATTTGCCCTCAATAAAATCTATATTTAAAAAAATACAAAATGAGTTTCATGCAATTCAATAAGTTTTGTAGAATGCTATGTTGATATGATCCACTGGATGGTGCCTCAAAATTATAATTATTGGTATAAAATGCTATAATGCATATGCTGATAAATTTAGTTTAGATATTGTAGTGTGTACATAAAAATGATGTAGGTATATGAAAGTATATTAACAGATGAAAATTTAAAAATCTATCTGAAATGTAATAATTTAAAAAAATATATGGTCAACATTAAATAGTGAAGAAAGCAATTAAAATTTCTTTTTCAGCTTGACCATTGATAAATTAATTTTTTACCCCCTTTTAAACTGTCTAACGTGTTCTGGTTCATCTGAATATGTCTTATTTGTGATACTGCAATCAATCAATTTAAAACTGTAGGTTTCAAACATGCTTTTTCAATTCTGTCTATTTTCAATCACATTTTAAAAGAAAACCATACTTTTCAGCTAAAATGAGGTGATAGATATAGACTTTTGCCTTTCTTTGATTATACTCAGAAAAGCAATATGCATAATCATTTTTAAATTGGAGAGATAATTATCAGAAAATATTTGGCTTACAAAAAGATCATTAATGTGCTAAGAACCTCTTAAAATCATAAATACTAAATTGTTTATTTTGTCTTGGAACTGATAGCTTTCTCAAAATCTAAAACAAAGAAATTCAGTTACTTACTTATAATACGTTTGAAATCTCTTCATAAACCTCATTGTGGCAACCATATAATGCAACCAGTATACTGCAACTCTAGACGTAAATTGGATTTTAGTACACAAGTTTGCCTTGAATGGGAATTGATTCAGTGCCGTGAGTCTTGTATTTGTTTTTGTTTCTGTGGTTTGGAGCCATCCGGTGAGCAAATGTTGAACTAGGAGTATTTGAATAAAGAGACCTCAGCTCATCCACCTCAGCACTGGGGACTCCATGTGACTATTTGTATCAAATTCCATATTACCTCTATTTTTATTTCATTTCATTTCAAATGTATGGGAAAAGGCCATTAAATAGCATATGTTAACTAAAATATTTTACTTAGCTGCCATAAAATGGGGCAGTGAAGGTATTAAAAGGTCATATTGAGTTATAGGTCAATGTCTTTCATAAAATTAAGAGAAAATTAATGTATATCACAGTTTCCAGTATACTAAGACCAGAAGAACTAGATCGTGCCTGGAAATCATGCCTGTAGCCTCTGAATATGGTCACACTAAGATGTCCTGGATTGACTGTGGGAATAAGAAGGAACATGACTCAAATTTATAGAAAAACATCACGTTTACAGATGTGATAGAAACTGAAGGAATCTCAACAAAGGTGGCCCTTAAGTCTCAAGCTCAGTTAACCCAGGAGCCTAACTTTCAATGAAGTGAGAGATATGCCTAAATAGTGATGATTGGGAGGTGCCCACTCCTTTCAAATGAAGAAAAAACATCAACATCTAGTTTATTGGTCAATGAAATCTCATAGTAAAATACTTTTATAACAAAATGATTTGACAAGATTTAAATAGGTTACATAGACAGAAAACCTTGGAAGTTCAAAAGAATAATCTCTTAAGATGCAAAGAGCTGGTGTGCTTCTTCCATGTGGGCTTTGTTGCTTCTGAGCTGGATGGCCACTTCTTTATTTTCAAGCTGTTAAGACCCCAGACACTACATCTTTTGATATCCAGGAACCATCAGTTTTCTTCACCACATTTGCTGACATTTGTTTTCAGTGATAGTATCAGGGAGGTGCACATCATGAAATGACAATTTAATAGAACAAAATGTTCTTGCACTAAGGAAGTACCTAAGGGGAGGTCCAATGCCCATCTGTTGTACTAATTCTAACCCTATAATATATGCATGTTTATCTATTTCTCCATCATCACATATGAATATATGCATCTATGTATACATCTATATTTAACCTCTATAAATGTCTCTTACTACCCAATTATTTTCTCTATTTCTCCATACATCCTCCTGTCCCACCATTACACTCAACCATTTGGATTTCAA
Organism: Nesogale talazaci; assembly: GCA_004026705.1. Taxonomy (NCBI): domain Eukaryota; kingdom Metazoa; phylum Chordata; class Mammalia; order Afrosoricida; family Tenrecidae; genus Nesogale; species Nesogale talazaci. Next base: position 3,977 of record PVJH01031851.1, read on the forward strand.
TATTTTCTCTGTTACATTAGTTTTAATCAATCCCTATCAGATCTCCCACACCCACCCCACTGCTGACCCTGAACCACCTGCTACCCTCCTATTCCCAGAGCTGCAAACACACCACACACACATCCACCCTGGTACCATCAGTCAGGTCATCCCCACCCTCAGACCACCCATTCAGCCTACCCAATCCAAAGAGACCTGCAGAGACAACAACATACTCAAAAAAGGGCATCCCAAAATGAAGCAACCAAAGAAAAGAAAACAATGAAAACGTCAACAACCCCCCTCCCCTGCAGTGTTGAACATATATACCTACAAGCCAAAGGGATCAATTATTAGGTTTCAAGAACTAATAATCATAACATTATATGCTGTCTTTCCTGATATGATCGCTGATGACAAATATGTGCATAAGCAAATGTGGTGAAGACAGCTGATGGTGCCCAGCTATCAAAACATGTGGCATCTGGGGTCTTAAAGACTTGAAGGTAAACAAGCAGCCATTTAGCTAAGAAGCAAGTCCACATGGAAGAAGAACAAAAGCCTGTGCGACCACGAGATGTCAAAGGGATCTGGTATCAAGTATCAAAGACCTAAAACTTATATCATTATAAATGAGGGTGAGTTCATATTGGGGACCCAAAGCCCATCAATAAGTGAAGCAACATCCTCTTACAGAGGGGTTGCAGCAAAGAGATGAGCCAGTCTAGGTACAGTGTAGTAGCAATGAAATGTGCAACTTTCCTCTGATTCTCAAATGCTTCCTTCCCTCAAATATCATGATCCCAATTTTACCAGACAGATTCAGCTAGACCAGGGGATGTATACTGGAGTCGGAAATATGAGGAATGTAGGATAGATGATCCCTTGGCACTAGTGGGGAGAGTGGTGACACTGGGCGGTTAGAAGGATGGTGGAGAAGAAAGTGGGAACTAATTTCAGGAATCTACATGTGACCTTTTCTCTGGGGTGTGGACAGTGGGGTGGGGGGGTTTGAAGTGACACAGTGGACAGTGTATGATATGATGAGGTAATAACAATTTGTAGAGTATTAGGGGTTCATGGAGAGGAGAAGGGGTGAGGGGAAATATGGGGAGCTGGAATTTTAAAAGAATAACTAGAGAAAGGGGTAGAGAGGAGCTTATGCCGGGGGCTCAAGTAGAAAATGTTTGGAAATGAATGTGACAACATGTGTCAAAGTGTGCTTAACATGGATGATGTATTGAATGTTACAAGAGCTGTAAGAGCTCCCAATAAAATATATATTTTTAAAAAATGAAAAAATAAGATGCAAAGAACATGAAGGAGGGGAAAATTGAGATGTTGACACCAAGGGCTCAAGTGGAAAGAAAATGATTTGAGAGTGATGAGGGCAACAAATGCCCATTATGCAATGGATAAATGTATAGATGGTGATAAGAGTTGCATGATCCACCAATAAAATGATTTTCTAAAAGAAGGAAAGAAATGAAAAGAGAAGATGAGCACAAAATGTGTCACAAATTGTTGGTTATGAATTAGACTGTGGTCTGAAAGAACAGCAATTCCAAACCAGTAGATGCTCCACTGGTGATAGACAAAACTCTCTACTCCTGTACATGGTGTCAGAAGCACACAGGGACAGTTCTTCGCTGGATGTTGCTATGAGTCAGTTTGACTCAATGGCAGTGAGATACAAATCACTTAAATTTTCCTTTGAAGAGGTCACAGCCCTCAAAATCCCCTAGGGAAGTTCTACTCTGTATTTCAGGGATCATCATCATGAGTCAAAAGTGACTCAAGGGCAACTCACAGTGACAGAAAAACAAAATTTGTCTTTCAAAATAGAGTTCTTCAGCAACAATAGCAATTATAAAGTTTGTAAGCATCTAAAAGAAGCAGATGGGTATTTGCTCAAGAGGAAAAAGAAAGGATAACATAATAATATGTTTTAATATATAGTGTTCATGGTCAATTACTTTTTAGTTGATCATGATAGTAAGGGATATGTGGATAGATTACAAAATCATAACTGCTCTGTATAAGTATCGAGCATCAAAAATAGTATTTTCATGTTCGAATACACTACTATTTCATTAACGAATATATAGCAAACTATGTTTAATAAATATATAAATGAATCAGTTGAAAATAATATTTATCAGCATGCTGAACATTTTTTGACTTTATATTATTGGACTAGTTATCTAATCTTAACCAAATATATTTTAATTAAGTTTTCATTTCCCAAAGACAATTATGATTAAGGTTCGTTTTAGACTTAAATACTCTTTTAAATATTTTAACCTCATAAATTTTTACTGGACTATTTTATTACATTCATAGTGGCACACCAATTATGAATATCATAACATTAAGTTATATCAAATGTTTAAGTTCAATTGCTGAGCATTTTCATCAAGGGCAGATACATAGCTTCAGGTCTAAGTAATTTAATATTACCACGATAACTTGGAATTGTGATCCCCATAAATTTGCTTAACCACCTCAACATCATATTTCAGATTTACACATACTATTCCTTACCAAGGCTATCACACAACCTTCAAGCTATATCCTACTTCATGAAGTACTAGCTCAATTTTATCTTGTTTTAGTTACATTCCTGAATGATTGATAATGCAAACTCTAGCTATCAATGAAATCAGTTTAAGAGTGATGATAGTAACATAATTGTTCCAACTTGATTAAACAATTTTCTGGCTGCTAGATGTAGATTAAATTAAATTAAATCTCATTATATTTATCATCATTTGTGTTTTTATAATGATAAGATTAACAATTCATCAAAATTAGTAGACATACTATTTGCTATTTATAAAAAAAATTGTGTGGCAGGGGCATCTGACATTTTCTAACTTCATGAAGGGTAAACAGAATCAAGATTAATAGCATAAGACTGATAACTACGTGACAGAGGTCAGATAACCCCCCATCTCTTCAGCCTGTTCACCAAATATGAAGCCAGTTGTCACTCATGGGACACTTGACTTCTTTATAGGGTTTGATAATTTATTACACACAAAATTCATAGAGAAAACTCGTTATTATGGGGTTTCTTTCTTTTTCCTTTTTTTTTGCTTTTTTAGGGTATCACTGCCTCTGGTGGTCATCGACACTGCCCAGTGCTGCTCCTGAGAGCTGCTGCTGCATTTGAACCACCAAGCCCGAGGGCCGCAGTCCCGCACTCAACCACTTACACCACCGGGGCTGAGCCCATTATGTAGTTTCTTAATAAAGTATTCAGTTAATGCAAAATACTTCCGGAGGGACACCCAGAATTGATTGTCAGAAATTAAAGCTGGAGGGAATGGAACAAGTAATAGCTTCTCAACCTCAAGTGATTCTTGATAAAAATATAGAATATTAGAATGATGTTTATGTCTGTTTTACTCCCTATACAAAGACATTCAACTATATGGATCAAAACCATAAGGAATAAAAATCCCAGAGTACAGAACTGTGCTCATATGAGACTTGTTCAGAGATTAACAGCCAGTTACTGTCTTCTTTTTTTAACAAAACAATGAGATGCTCTGTGCAAGATTCAATCTGTATGCTGAGAAACATGACCCAATCTGAACTCTATGAAGAAGACTATGGAATCAGAAATTGAAGGAAGACTCCTTATCAATTTCTAATATGCAGATAACACAATATTAGTTATCAAAATTAAGAGAACTTAAAATATTTATTGATGACTAGAGCCTTTAGTATGAATTCCACCTCAACATAAATAGTTGCCCACAAAGAAACCAATAAGGAGCATCACAGTAAAATATGTGTAGATTGACATTGGAATTAAAGTGAGAAAGTTAAAGTTTGTTGTGCCAACCTGGTTGATAAACACATGTGGTGTCAATTGAAGGATGGAGAGATAAATTGCTCTGTGGGCCTCGCCTTTCTAGCTCTCTGGTCTCTCACTCTGTCATGATTGGACCAGGGTGCAGTTGCCTTAACCAGTACCCTGCTTCAGTTTTCAAGGCTCACTTCCTGTAAGACCTCCTTGAGGAGAAGCCACACGGACTTAGCCCAGTGCAGACCAGGGTACTGGAGCAGCTGTGTGGAGACTCCTTCCAGCACTGGGATGCTTACACGCTCACTGTTTTGGCTTTCCTCCTGCAGTGGCCATCATTGTGTGTGTTTTGTGAGATGAAGGAGGACTTTGTGGATCGGTGTCAGACATATGACCTGATATTGAACTTATGGACAGCACGGAGTTGAGATGCTTTTTTAATGTACACTTACTGTTTATATAAAACTCTTTCATCTATTTGTACATATATGAGTTTCTGTGGATTCATTTATTTAGTTAATTCAGATTGACACATAAAGGATTTCATTTTATTTGAATGTACAGTCTATGTCCATGGAAAAAACTGTCAAAAAAATCAAATGTGTTACTTTAATCAAACCTTCTTCAAGGAGCTCTTGAACAAAAATGTCAAAGATTTCACTGTAAAGGCTTAGGTTCATCTGACCCAAATATGTTCTTGTAAAGCCCCTCTTATGTAAACAAGGAATAAGAAAGACAGAAGAATTAATGCCTTTGAATCATGGTGCTGGTGAAGGCTACTAAATATATCATGGACTGCTTTAAGAACAAACCACTTTCCTTTGGAAAATATAGACTAGATGGAAGATACTGGATACTGGATGGAAGTATTTGGAAAATGCTCACTGGATGGAAGGGTGCCGAAACTTTGTCTCCACAGCTTAGCGCACGTTACTAGGATGGAGCATACGCTAAGGATGGACAGCGCCTTTGGGACATAACAGCTCTGTCATTTCAACCGTGAACAAAATCTGTTTCTTTTTGCCTGTCTTATCCTGATACCTTTCCTGATATCTATTCTCTACCACTGCGTATGTGTGTGTGTGTATGTGTGTGTATTTCCCTCATTTGTGTCCAAAGTTGTCAGTACAGAGAATTTAGGTCCCTTTTGGTGGTAGCTCCTCAAATTGCCACACTTTTCAGTGTAACGAGGCTGGCAAAATTGACTTAGATGCTTGACTTAGATGGTCCCATCACAGCAGCAGGGGCCTCATGCACATTTTTTGCATGGGTAGCAAACTGCCCGGTTTCTTTTTGAATGAGTCACTGGCAGCTTATTTACATAGTGCCGCCCAATAATTTGGTTGGGAGTTCAATTTTGCTTGCAAAGACCAGGTAGAAGCAATCCATCACATCTCATTGTAGAATAACATTATATATTTTATAGTTAATCATTATTACTTAAAAAATTAAGCAAGATATTTGAATTAAATTTACTTTATAGCTATTTGTAGGACAAAATAGTTTTCAAAGAAATGATGACAATGCACATCTTCTACAGATGTTTCTATTTCCTCACAATTTCCAAAAAATGGCCTTTCAATCAATATTATATCTAAAGGGATGAACATGATTTTTCTGAAAAATAATCTAAATGTGATCATGTCATCTTGCTCCTAAAACTTCATCAATAATTTTAATTTTCCTTAGCACTAGATTTAAAATGCTGCATCTATTACAGGGAGGTTTGCAGTCCTTACTGAAGGCTGCAAACTTTGCTCTCATTAACCAGTGTTTCCATTGCTTCTCATCTTCAGCGAGCAAGGTTATATCATATGCATATTGCAGATTATTAATAAGCATTCTGCATTCTTCATTTAATCCAGTTTCTGTGATTATTTTCTCTGCATACAAATTGAACAAACACACTGAGAAAACAGAACCCTGATATACACCTTTCTTGATTTTACTGCATACAAGATGCCCTGTTCTACTTGCACAGCTACCTCCTGACCCATGTACTAATTCAGCATGAGCAAAATGAAGTGTTCTGGAATTCCCATTCTTTTCAAGGCTATTGATAATTTTTTATTGTCCACAGTGTTAAAAGCCTTGTTTAGTAAATAAAACAGAATTTAACATATTTCTCGTTTTCTCTGTTTGCACTCAAGTTCCATCTGGCATCATCAAGAGTGTCCTTTATTCCAAATCCTCTTCTGAATCTGGCCTGAACCTCTTGAACATTTTGTTCAATAGTTAGGTGTATGCAGAGCATTCTTGAGCAAAGACTAAAATATACACACTAAATTAAAGCATAAGATGATTTCTTTCTATCATTTATGTATCTATGATTGTCCATCTCTGACCTTATCGAAGGAGAAAAAAATGAATGTATCTGATTTGTTCAAGATATATTTTACTAGGAAGTTTAATCCATGTGCTTAAACACATGACTGAGGTATTGATTAGTGATTATTTGTTTCAAGGACTCCAACAGACTTATTTTTTATTATTTGATATGGTTTATTGACTTTACTTTTTGTTATATCATACTCATTTAGAAATATTAAGGAATTGTTTCTGAAAGCACTTACATCTAAAGTAATGTGACATTTTGACCAGTTTAATTTCATGCAGGGTTTGGGGATTACAGAAATTTGTATTTCTAAAAAGATTTTCCCCTAAAAATGTTCCTGATAGTAACATAATAATTATAATACTGGTGAAAAAGAAGAACTACACCCCGTTTGTTTTCGTCCCTGAGTTTCTTATTTATGAGCTCCAAATTTAGAGCCTCCAAGTTGAATTGTACACTGAAAGTCAACTCTACTTAGAGGGAGCACACTGGAAGCTAGCGTTCCTCTTTCAGAATTACAAGGAAGGTCAGAAACCCCTCTAGAAAGGAACTTGGATCTGAAGATTCTATTGTTTTTTTTTTTAATTTTCTTTTGTTTGGGGTTCTCACTCTCATTTTGGATACAGATACAGCCTTGATAGAATGGTAGCCTTTTAAAAAATAGACTACAGTCCAAATTGCTTTGATTGGAGTCACTGTCACAAGGATTTGGAGGCTCTGATTAACAGATAACTAGCTATTAAAGATGAAAAATAGTTGTTGGGTTAGCAACAGACCTCCTTTGAACCCCCAGAGAAAAAGGAGAATCCACAGTCATAAAGGTGAGGTCAGACAATGTCCACCCTCCATCTTACACCCTGCTCTTACTTTCTGCCACAACACTGCTGTCATTTTCCATTTGGCAATACATGGAAATGGGAAAAAAGAGCACATAAAGACTTACAACTTTGAGGGTCATCAGGAAAGTTAATAGGTTACCACAAGCCAGGATCAGAATGCCTTAACAATAGTTATTGGCCATAGCAACCCCTCTGCTCAGCTTCCAGCCAAGCCTCCCTCTCTAGCCATCCATCATTCGGAAACGTGGTCCTTTGTCTCTGCCTTCATGAGCCAGGAAAATCGACCTGCTGCCTTACACCACAATCTCAGAGTCTCAGCACTGGGCCTTAACTCTGTCTCGTGGTCTTCTTGCCTTGGTTTATTTCTTTGGCCTGTAATCTTTGATAGGATGGACCTCACTGTCCTATGACCTCTGCCTTTTCTTAATAGACCTGCAAGTTCACCCACTAATCTACGTCAAAGAAGCCCATCCACTGCTTTGCCTCACGGTCTCTGGTCGCTGGTTTCAGCCCGGTAGCTTTTCTGTTTCACTGTTTAGTGTGGGCATGACCTCTGCTCCCTTCACCCATTCAGGAAGAGATTTTAAAAAGAAGAAGCTCTCCTGCTGGTTTTCATTCTTAATCATCCAAGAAATTATCTTTTTCTTCTTCTGCTATAACTCTATTAAACACAGGTGAGTGGAAGCTAAAACTGACCAGTCCTATCTATTATTATTGTGTATATGTAATTTAAATAACCTCATGCAGTCATTTATATAAAGCAGCAGAGACGTGGTTAGAAGAGCTGTATTAAGAAATTCCACATCGGGCTGAGCCCTGGTGGCATAGAGATTGTGCATGGGACTGCGGCCCACTGGGTTGGGGGTTCCAATCCAGCAGCAAGGCTGGGGTTTCTACTCCCACCACCAGAGGGCAGTGATGCTCCCCCCAAAAAAATACAAAAAAAAAAACCAACAAAGAAATTCCACATCACCAAGCTAAATGTAGCTATATTTTCTATTTAAATACTCAAAAATATATCTATGCTCCTATATTTTATTCAGAATATTTATTTTAAGAACAATATATTTCTACTTCCCCCCCCCCCCCATTACAATTTAAGCAGTTGGGTGTGGAAGTCACCTAATCTTGTGTCAATTTAGGACTAAGACTGCAAGTGTGGAGTCTAGCCTGTAAGTCAGCAGATAGTCAATGAGACCTCAGATATCCCTGAGAAGAAGACACATAAAACTATTCTAGTGCCCTGCACCAGACAAGCCACATGGATGCAACCAGACCTCTGAAGTCAGAGAAGCCTCAGAGAGACCTCTGTCAGTGCTAAGACACTTCTACCCCCACTGACTTTGTACCCACTGGCCTGTGACGCATTCTTCCCACATTCAGAATTATTGCGTGTATTTTATGGTTCTGGAGAGGACTTTATAGATTGCTGATGGGCATATGGGCTAATATCAGACTTATAACCTTAAACTGCACCGGGTTGGTATGTTTTCTTAATGTACAGTTGCTCTTGTATGTAAACCTCTTTCTTGTACACGTATGCATGTTTATGAATATGTTTCTCTCATCTACCCAGACTAACACAATGGGTATGATATCACACAGTTTTCATTATAGTTTTAATTTTTGACCCTCTTAGTAACCCATTCAACATTTATCTAAGTAGAAATTGCCGTAAATGCCTAAATATAATTATATTACTAGCTGTTGTCAAATTTCTTGATTTAATATGTCCACACATGCAAATTTAAAGACATTCAAGCTATTATATTTAAACTTTATTTAGAATATTAAATTAATAATATTAGTTTGTGAGTGAGCTCATAGGAAAATATTGAATATTTTATTTTGATATTGTAATGTTGTCCTCTGACTTTTCACTTTTGACGTGTCTGCTGCAATAATATAGAGGAGCATTTGGCAGCAGAATAATTGTTTTGGAGTTCATTGCCAAGAAAGATAATCATGAAATGAACAGGAAATATTCCTTAATATGGTAGTTTGTTGAAAAAATAAAATAATACAGACAGGATGTAAGATATAAAGTACACCTAATATTAAAATAAGTCTTACTCCATTCTGGAAATGTGACAATATATGCCCCATGTATTTTTTTGAAATGCTGGCATTAACAGAGCCTCTTACTGACATATGTAGTACATAATATTACAATGGTTTTTTTAAAAATAAATTTTATATACCATGAAATTCAGTGATTGTAAGAATAAAATTCAATTTTCTTTGAAAATGTATGAGGTTATGCAACTATAACCAAATTTCACTCATAGAACATTTCCACAGTGCCATTAAATTCCATTGTGTCTGTTACATTTACTTCTGAGTCCCTGCCTTAAGGCTTACACGGGTATTTGTCTAATATCTATTTCTAGGTATGATTTTTCAGAGTACTCTTACTAGATATGAATTTTCAGCATAGCACTATGTGACCCTCAGTTTGCCATACCATAGTAAATTATGTGTTGCTATGATGATGGAAGTTATGCAGTGGGTATTTCAAATACCAGCAGGATCATCACTAGAAAACAGATTTCAGTAGAGTTTACAGACAAAGAACAGATAAGACAATAGGAATAAGCCACTTTTGAAGAATCATCTAGTGAAAATATTTGTGAACAGAAGTTGGATATTATCAAATATTGCATTGAAAGATGAGCCCTTTAAATTAGAAGGCACTCAAAATAGATCTGGTCGGGGGGGTCATTGTCTTATGTATTAGTTTAGGTTAATAATGAAGAAGATTAAACAAGCCAAAGAGATTTAAAATATGACTTTGAGTATATCTCTCCCCAAATTTAGAAAATATCTCAAGGAGGGAGCTGATCCACTGAATTACGGAAGAAGCAAAGAGCATCATACTTGAGGAGATCAGAAAGCCATTAAAAAGACAAAAGACAAGGCAAAGATAAAAACAGACAATGAACTTAATCTTGAATGCAGGAAATAATGAAGTAAAAAAGCTGAACAGGAAATGTAAAATAATAGCTCCAAAAAGCAACGTATAACATTGCAATGATGTATTAAAGAACTGGATTTAGAAAGCCAAGAGGAAAAACAAAGTCAGCTGAACTCAACCCTCAAATTGTAACACTGAAGGATTCTGTGGTTAAAATATTGAATGACGCAGCAAACAACAAAGGAAGACGGAAGCAATACAAAGAGGAGAATTGGTGGAAATCAGTCCTTTTAATACGGTGCCTAGTACAAAGCACTTGTGTGATTGAACGACGTCCACGGTTCACTGAAGGCAATGGCAAAAAAAACTAGGCTCCAGGATTGACTGAATACTAGAGATATTTCAACAAGTGGTTCATAAAATAGCGACCTGGTTAATTGGTTGGAAGAGAAAAACAACAAAACAGAATGTGGAAATTATTGGAAAGTATCATTCATGATACTTACCAGTAAAATTTTCTAGAAAATGATTAAAAAGTGGCTTCAATAGTGTTGGTAATGAATTTTGCCAGAAATGTAAGCCTGATCAAGAAGAGAATATAAACTGTTCATTTCAATGCTGGCATCAGATGTATCTGCTTTACATGCTTATCAAACATGTTTATGTGGGTTTCATTGGCTACCCAAAGAACTCAGTTCAGATCAACACAAACTATAGATAACATTATAAGACTGGGAATTCTAGAACAGTCCTCATGATGCTTGTGCAGAGAACACAAATCTGTACTTAAATCAAGATGAAACCATTGAAGCAAAATCATTGAAACAGAATACAACAGAGTTTAAATTCAAGATAGTGTATGTCAGAGTTTCACATCTCAGTAAAATTGTTCAGTTTGCATGCTGAGGAAATAATCTGAGAAACTAAACTACATGTACAAGAATATGGCATCAGGATTTGGGGAACATTTATTAACAAGTTCAATATGCGGATGATACAACCTTTCCTTCGAAATTCCAGGAGAACTTGAAATACTTGCTGATGAAAACCAAAGATACAGACTTTAGTATGGATTACAACTCAATGTACAAAAAAGGACAAATCCTCACAGATGGTCTAACATGTAGCATCGTGATAAATGGGAGATAAGATCAAAGTGTCACCAATTTCATTTCATTAATATATACAATTCTTCCTCATGGAAGCAGCAATCAAGGAATAAAATGACTGCATTAGGAAAATCTGCTGAACAAGGCCTCTTCAAAATGTAGAAGAATATTGTGACTAAGGTGTACTTAATAAAAAACATGCTATTTTCACACCTGTGTGTGTGAAACCAGGTCAATGAAAGAGGAACACTGAAGAAGAATTTGTGAATTGGATTTATGGTGTTGGCAAGAATTATTGACAATACCAAGGACAGTCAGATAAACAAACAAATCTGTCTGGTATAAAGTGCAGCCGGTATAATCTTTGGTATGGAGAATGGTGGGACTGTATTCTACATATTTTGGACATCTTATCAGGAGATAAATTATCCCCCTTGAAAACAACTTCAAGCTTCATGCATTAGGGTAGGTAATTGGGAGAAACAATGCCAGAGATGCTTTATTCAATCCCTCTTGGGAAGTTCACGTGCATTTTGGCTCGACACTTGTGAAAATATTTAGTCACTCTACATTGCAGACTTATGATATTTCAATAGTCTGTAGGGGAAGTATTGAATGATCAAAAAAGGGTGGAATACCTAGAGTTACAATACAGACAAACCACAATTAGTCAGCATTCAATCCTTTCAGAAGGTAGCACTTCGTCAAGAACCAATGGTATCAAATTAAGAATCCAAGTCGTACTAAGACATTAGTGAAAAGCAAAGCTGGAGAGGTAATGACATTCTAATAGAAATATTTCAGCAATGTGATGAAGCACTGGAAACACTGAAGATCTATGTCTGGAAATTGTGACGACAGCAACCTGGCCTTGCCAACAAGAAAGAGATCCTTATTTTCACCCTTTCCAAAGAAAGATGACCCAACACATGTGTGAATTATCTATCAAAATCATTGATAACACATAAAGGTACAGCTTATATACAGCTCAACAACAAATGAAGGATGGTCATTAAGGATGGTCAGAAATATGAGTCTAATTCAGAGCAGGACAAAGAACAAGGAGTATCATAACTGAAGTCAGATGGATCTCGGATGAAAGCCAAAAATACCAGAAAAAATGTCTGCTTATGTTTTATTCACAAAGCGAAGTCATTTGACTCTGTGGATCATTAATTAATTAGTTAATTAATAACTTTTAAAACTGTGGGTCACATTAGGAAGAATGAATCTTCCAGCACACTTCATTTGGGTTCACGAGGAAACTATACCTGGACAAAAAGTAGTCATTCAAACAATATAAGAGAATACTGCCTTTTCCAAATCTGAAAAGTTATGTGTCCAGGTTGCTTCCTTACCTTGTTCTTCTTCAATCTGTTACGCTGAGCAGATCACGTGAAAATCTAGTTTATATCAAGATGAAAGTGGCATCAGGCTTGTAGAAGAGTTTGAAAACTAACAGTATGCAGGTAACTCAACCTTACTTGTTGAAAGTGAGGAGAGTTTGAAGCACTTGAGTAAAATTAAGGATTGTTGAAATAATCCTTTAGTGTGAATTATAACTGAATGTAAAGAGGGAAGGTATCCTGAATGTGGCAGTCATCTAATCTGGTGTCAATGTGAGGATTGGGAATGTAGGGATGGAGTCTAGCCTGCCAATCTAGAGAAAGTCAATGAGACTTCTGTTTGGGTGTGGAGAATTCTGTGCTGAGAATTCTGGGAAGTGTGGTAATTTCTTCTCGAAGACAGAAGACACTATCTCTCTGCTCACTCCCTGGGAGACATTGCAGCTGACAAGACACTTGACAGCACGCTGAGCCTGAGCCCTAGAAACTAGAGGAACCATGGGAAGAAACCTGTCAGTGCTGAGATGCTTCTATCTCCACTGGATACACAATACTCCGCACCCACTGGTCTGATTGTCTTGATGTCATTGCATGTGCTTCATGAGTCTGAAAAGGACTTTATTGAGTGGTATTTGTGGTAGTCATGTCTTCAAGATGTCAACTTCATGATTGAGATGTAGGGGTGGAGTCTAACCTGTTAATCTGGAGATAACCACTGAGTAGCCAATGAGGCCTCTGTGTGGGTTTGGCTTTCTCCTGAGATTTCTGGGAAATCTCATAATAGTTCACATATGGAGATGAGAGGCCATCTCCCCAGTTGTTGGGAGTCAGTCTCTGAGATGACGAACTACAGACAAGACAAGATGGCAATGTCCCAGGAGCTGGACCAGTCAGAAGAGAAGCTACGTGGCCTTACTCTGATAGAACCAGATCTCTGAAGTTGAAGAAGCCACATGGAGACCCCTGTCAGTGCTGAGTTGCTTCTACCACCACTGGATGCTGTTGATGGACCCTGAGCTCTGGAAGGGAGGACCTATGGGGAGTACCCTGCCAGCACTGGGATTCTGTACCCACTGACCTGTGACTTTGTGAGTTGGAAGGAGACTTTCTAGACTGGGATCGGGCATATGGGCTAACGTTGGACCTATAACTGAACTGCACTGGGTGGGAATGTTTTTTCAATGTTCATTCCTCTTATATATAAGAGGAATATATCCATATGCATGTCTATGAATTTGTTTCTCTAGTTGACCCAGACTAACACAGTATCTGACATATGGACTAATATCAGACTTAATGGTCTTGGACTGGATTGCACTGGGATATTTTCTCAATGTTCAATTGTTCTTGTATAAAAACCTCTTTCTTACAGACATACATGTGTTTATGAATTTGTTTCTCTAGTCTACCCAGACTAACAGTCTTTAACTGAACCAATATGTAGCATCATGATAAACAGAGAAAATATTGATGTAATCAAGGATTTCATCTTGCTTGGATCCACAATCAATACTACTGGAAGTGGCAGTTAAGGAATAAAATGACACATTGCATTGGGAAAATCTGCTGCACAAGTCTTGAACAGCAAGGAGGCTACTCTGTAGAATAAGGTGTGGCTGACTCCAGCTGTGGAATTTTCAATCACTTCTTATGTCTATCTTAAACAGATCAAACCTTTCATTAGAAAAAGAGCCTCTTCTAATTCATATTTCTTGCCTGTGAAGGAATTCATAACAGGAAAATTAAAAATATTCTATCTATGTTCATTTACTAATCTATAGTAAACAGTTTTACAGTAAATGGAATTACTCCGTAAGCATGATAAAAAACATTTTGAAATGTTTCCTTTGTATTTTTAAATTGGTAAACAAGAAAAAGTCAACCTGTGTTTACTCTGCTTACAAAATACAGCTTCTTTTGAGAAGACTGATATGGTTAAACATTTTCATAAGTTTATCTTGAGCATTATTTGTTAGAAGATATTTTAATACGTGTTTTGCACAGAATTGGTTTTAAAGAAATAAATACAGTCTAATTAAGAAAAGTAAACTAAACTTTCTAGCCATTTTTATTTTGTATTTATCAAAAGACATCACGAAAAAAAGTAAAAGTGGTGACTTGCTCTTGACCATCAATCACATTTGCAGTCTATAGAAAGCAAAATTTAGAAGCTCTCATAGGTGACACAGAAATCAAGTTAAGTATTTTCCCCGTTAACATATGGTATGCCAATGATGCAATGAAGTAAACTTAAAAATCAATTTTTAGATAATTCACAATTTGGAAAACATGCTATAATTTCTTTTGTATGCCTTATTTAGTCATTGGTGTATGTCAATTCTCTGAAATGGACTCTACAAACATAAACACTTAGCAAACGGAATCAGTCTGATTTTAATCTAAACAGAATAATGAAATATTCTATTAGCCAATCCCACCACCACCCCCATTTTTTTCAACCATTTACCCAGAAGGAAACCTTGCTCAGTACTATGCCATCTGTGGTGGAGCAAAATTTCTTCCTGGTTTTTTTTAACCAAATCACTGTAATTTCCACTAAAGTGCTTACATAGGCCTATGCAAGTAAGACATGTGCACACAAAATTGAGTGAACTGACCAGTTTTCATTACCATCCCATGACATGGAAGAGAAGCATCTTTGAAGCAGCAGAAAAAGGAGAAACTGTTAAATGCATTTGGAAGAGCACATCCAAGTTCTATGTCTAAAGTGGCAGTGGCTGATACAGAATTCTTCTACCTGTGGCATGGAGGCTTCGAGGAGCAGTGCTGACACTGGGGTTGACTTCTCTTCATCTGGCCCAAGATTCTGCAACTGTGGGACAGAGAAAGGGAGGACTGGCTTCCGGGTCCATGAAGGTAAAGGCCATGGGAGCACATGACTGAGAGACTAAAAACCAGAGAGGGAGCAAAGCCTGGCTATTTGTTGAAGAGACAAATCATTGTTTCCTTATTATTTGCTGATCCTGACTTGTAGTAATCTATTAACCTCCCCAATAAACCCATTCATAGTGAGTGCTGACTATGAGCTGTGTGTGTCCATTCCAACAATTATTAAACCCACCCAGTGTATATGTAGAATAGAATGAGAGGAAAGGTTGCTATCAGAATATGTAAAGAAGGAAGGAGAAGTAAGACAAGTTTTTCTCAAATTTAGTGGCAGTAGGGAAGACAGAGGAGGTCAGATTTTCCGTGGGCAATGTCATTTACCATCGTTTTCCTGATTGTTGCTATGCTTCAGCCCATAGTTGCAGCCACTATGTCAATTTATCTTTTTGAGGAAATTGTTCTTTTACACTGGCCTTCTGAAAAAATAAAATGAATGTCAAACCTAAGAAATATTAACCTATTTTCTATATATAAGGTGCTTTAATATTTATATGGAGACAGAAGTAATATAGAGAAGTATCAAGTAATGCATTATACCAATATTTAGGTTTAAATGTGAATAGATTAAATGATTAAACTGTTGTGGCTGAAAATAAAAGCTCATATTGAAAATTTAATTCAGTTACCAAAGGAAAAGTGGTAAGAAACAATCAAGGGTATAAGCTCTCTCTGTAACTCATAGGTACTATCATTTTTATGAAAGTTTCTTTAGACATATGCTTTCATGTTTCATGTCCTTTAATTTTCATTTCTCCATATCAAGGTCCAAATCATATTTGAGGGCATTATATATTGTTTGAGAGCAATATCAAGTTTATTGAAAGCAAAACCAATGATTCTTATCTTCTCATTTTGAAGAAGAAAGGCAATATTTTATATCTCATCATCCTTTTTGAGTTTAGATATCTAGTACCTTCAACCCTTGAAGGTATGATGGAATTAGAAAAAAAAAAAGCTATTCGTGAAAAGTGTAGGTTCCTGATGGGAAAAAATGAGATCTTCATGTGAGCTAATATTTCTTCCTACAATCAATTGAAATATTTGATTTATTAAGATAGTCTCATGGAAAAAAAACGATGTTAGAGAACGCCTTTGGATAGATATTATTAAGCTTCTTTAAAAGACACATACTTATGTTATATGAGCTTTGAACTTTTTTATTGAAAAAATTTCAGAGCTCACAGCGAAAGGAAATATAAAATCCTAAACAAGACCAACAAATAAAATATATTTATTGACACTTTTATTTAAGTGCATGCAAGGGTCATACTCATCACACTGTTAGAATTGTCAATATGTTGAACAACTTATTCTACTATATGGAAGTTTGCAAACCCATTTAGCTAGCAATTTATTTCTCAAGTTATTATTAAATTTTTATCTATTGTTTATGTTAGTGTGGCCTATATAGAATCATAATATTTTGCAACAATGCAATAATGAAACTCTATGTGTTTAAATTATATTTTATTTATAGTACATTTATTATTGGTAGGAAACATGACAAAATATACTAAATCTACTTAAGTCATACAAATAAGCAAGTAAAGAGAAATACGGTAGTGTCTCAGTTTACTAATGCTGCTATCATGGATATTCTAGAAGAAGGTAACATTACAGAACATACACATATCTGGAGACTGATCATCTAAATTGGGGTGTCAGACATATTGACTTTTTTTGAAAGCCTATGTCAATTTCTGGTGTCTGCCTGCCATCCCTACCATTTCTGACATTCTTCACTGTTTATACGTGTATGTCTTCACCCTAAATAATTCTCTGTGCCTTTAGAACAGAAATAATTGGCAACAGAACTCTCTCTTTATTATTCTGAGACATAGCCTATTTCCAAAAAAGGAGTCCTGGTGATATAGTGGCTTCTACTTTGGGGAGCTAACCTTGTGTTCAGCAGTTCAAATTCACCATCTTTTCAAGGAGAGAAAAGTGTGGCTTTCCACTCCCTTAAACAGTTGCTGTCTCAGAAACCCACAGGGACAGTTCTGCACTGTCCTATCTGGTCCCTGTGAGTTGGCCTCCAATCTAAGGTAAAAAAAGTCTTCCCTTACTTTTTTTCTTTTCCAAAATAGGGTAACATTTCAAGATACAGGGCTAGGACTTCAGCACACATTTTGGTGTAATTCATTTCATAACCATGAGTAAATATAGGACTCCTTTCTTAATTTCACAAATACTACTTATACATTTTGAATGAAATAGTTACACTTTTAATAAAATGCTGAATCTGGCACTTATAATTAATTGAACAATTGTTATTACAATCAATAGTTTTTTTTGTGTGTGTGAAAGCCAAGATATTATAGTACCTCAGATTGCGTATAGACAAAAGAATTTTTTAGTTATAATAAAAAAATCCCCTTGAAATCTGTGATATTGTATAATGAGAGGAATATAGCTCCACACTATTTTCTTCTTAGTGATAGTCAGAATTCACAACAGAAGTGTGAGAACAACAAATGAATACACAAAGAATGATAGCCAAGATTATAATGGTCATAGCAACTGAAAACTAAAGTATGCCTCTAAGGTAAAATATAAATTATTTAAAAGGAACCAAAAATTAAATGTAATATCATACATATTTCACTGGAATATTATCCAGGTAACATATTAAAAATTCTAAGTAAATTTAGAAAAAGTATTGTGTAAACATGAACTATGCAGCAGAATACATTTTCCCAGGAGAAGAGACACTACTTATTTAATCAAGGTACCTTGGTGGTGCACAGGCTTATAAGCTGAGCTTTTCACCACAAGGTCAGCAGTTCAAAACCACCAGCTGTTCACATAGAGATTTATGTTCTTGGAAACAAATGTACGCAGTTCCACTTAGTCTTATGAGTATGAAAGGAGTCCTTATGAATCAAGATTGTCTTAATTGCCATGAGGTTGATGATTTTTGTTTTGTTTTATCTCATTTTCATTTTAAATCAATTAGTGCTATGATTTTGACAGGTCTAAACATTCTGAACTGATAAAGCTTGACAGAAAAAGGATTGCTAATTTTTGTTGTTGAGTGTTTTTAAGTGCTTATTTTTTCTCTCACCTCTATTGTTAACCTATGTTTCACACAAATTGAAATATGTCATACTATTTATTGAAAATATTGCAGCTGAAAGGTATGTGTAACTTTCTTTAATGCAAAGTGCTACATTCTATGTTCCCTGATGCAATAGCTACTCATTACGTATATTTTAAAGAAAAGGAATCTGAAATGAGAAGATTATAAAATTTAGTACTGATTCCACAAGTAAAGCAAAGCCACACTCACCCACGTACACACATTATTTATGCAACATCTCAGACACATCAGAAAACTGTAAAAGCAACAGGATGAGAAGCACTAAATTAAAGAGGATGCAAAATCATTTGAAGGTGAAATATAGCATAAGGTAGCAAGCATATAATAGCTTAAGTTGCTAATTATTGAATGACGACAAAACCAAGAGATTAGAACCATATTTCATGGACATCCATGGTCACCAGAAGATGACAAGAAACAGAGTAAAGGGTATTATTATTGTTTTAAAAAAATCCTCCATGTTCCATTCACAATAGCCAAGAATAAATTAAAGTACCTAGGGATATACCTGACAAAAAAAACAAAAGACCTGTACAAGGAAAACTATAAAACCTACTACAGGAAACGAAAAGTGACCTCCACAAATGGAGGAACATCCCATGCTCATGGATTGGGAGACTCAATATAATAAAGATGTCTATCCTACCCAGGGCACTCTATAAGTTCAATGCTATCCCGATCCAAATACCAACAGCCTTTTTCAGAGAACTAGAAAAATTGACAAAAAACTTCATATGGAGAGGGAAAAAGCCCAGAATTAGCAGGGATCTCCTTAAGGATAAGAACACAGTTTGAGGGTTGGCATTACCAGACTTTCACACTTACTACAAAGCCACAGTGGTCAAAACAGCATGGTACTGGCATAATGACAGGTATATAGACCAATGGAAAAGAATAGAAAATCCAGAAATAAAACCACTAGCATATAGACAACTGATTTTTGACAAGGGCCCCAAAAACATCAAGTGGGAGGGTGATGCTCTATTTAACAA